>PNEQ01046786.1:0-15683 GCA_003012365.1 Medauroidea extradentata | reverse complement strand
ATATATATATATATATATATATATATATATATATATATATATATATATATATATATATATATATATATATATATATATATTACATATATATATATATATATAGACACACACACATATACTTACAGACATACACAGGGTGTTACTCAACAACACTAACTCCGGCAGGTGAAAAAACAAGCAGAAATTATATTTGGCATTTATCGTCTAAACTTAATACTAAGGGAGTAATGAGTCTTTGAATATCAAAATTTATTATAGTATTTCCCCAAAATAACGGAAACCATGTGACGAAAAAAAACTATACTTTCAACATTACTTAATGCTGTTGGGACCTTTAAAGCAACAGCTAATACAATGTGATACCTTCCACCCTTTTGAAAATAATAGGGTGGCTACCCTCTAATTGCATACAACTTTTTTACCCTCAGGATTATCGAACATTTGAAAATTGTTTAATGAGAAATGAGACCTGTGTAAAAAAAAGGTCCTCTTGTTGCAACTGTCTAGGACATACCGTTTATGCTCAAAACACACTATAATAATTCGCGCAGACATACAGAGCCTAGTTCACTGTCGGTTTCAATGTTGTTTCTCTAAAGCATGCCATCTCCCAACAGTCAGGATTTTTAATGTAACTGATTTGCATAAACGTTTAGGATCCCCACACGATGCAGCAATAAATCGAGCATGTTACACCTTTGAAAATGACGTAGGTCATGATATTATTTTATTTTGTAACATGGGTGTACAGTAAACTCCAGATTATCCGTGCACCGATTACCGGGTTTTTGGATTATCCGTGCGGCTTTGAACACTGTAAAAACAAAAATTTTTGTTAAAAAAAAACTTTTTGGAATGTACGAGTGTCAACTCCCATGCACAAGAATGGATTAACGAAATCGCGCAAGGATATATCAACGAAATTTCAATAATTTTTTCTTGTTTTTACCGTGCACCCGAGACAAACTTTTATTAATTTTGGTGAAAAGGTTGTGAAATACGTTTTTCGTAGGCAAAACCATTACTCATTATGGTATTTGAGTTAATTATTTATAAATTAAATTTTTTATACTAACATATGTGCTATTTTCGGGTTATCCGTGTTTTCCGATTATCCGAGCGTGACGCAGCACCAGTTAACACGGATAATCGGGAGTTTACTGTAATTGCAAACACAAAAACAGTTCAGTCTTGTCGAAATAAACAGTTTTCGCAAAACTCAGTAAAGAAGTAGAATGCACGTGTAACAGACAGAGTGTGTTGAGCCGTGCAGCCTATTTGCAGTACACATGCAGAAGTAGTTGTGAGGGATGCAGTCGTGGGTGAGATGCATTGCAATGTATGCCACAAATAAAGTCATTAACAGCCACAAAACACCACAAACGTAAAAAAGTTTTTATGATTTTAGAAAAAGCAACACGCATAAAGGATTTCTTGTAGGAATCCTGACGGAATAATGAATAGACTCGTAACATTTAAGATTTTGAGAGCCAAAGAGAGGTAACATCGTGTAAACATGGAGTTTTACTGGTAATGGAGGATAAAAAAAACGGGAGATCCAAGATAAAAGTTATCAGCCAACGTCAAAATACCAGCATAATCACCACACGTCAAAATTGTTGTGACCCCCGGCGGTAATCAAAACAATATCGCCTTGTAGGGAGACAAGCATCGTGACCATTAGACCACCGTGGCGGTTGTACCTGCCATTCTTTGGAGAAACAACATTCATACCGACACTGTGCTATCATTTTCCTTTCCAAGTATTACCTCACGAAGTTATTCTTGTTTGGTTTATTATCAGCATGACAAACACAATACCATTTACACATGTTTCAGCTGCCTGGGACCTACCATTTTCGTTCACAACTGCTACGATATGTACGCAGAATGCTAGAAACAAACTGATCTGCGACTTTAACAGTATTGTACTTGTTTTAGAGTGAATGTCCACCATTGTCTGTACACTGAACACTTCACATGGATGTTCGCAGGATTGCCTATGCTCTAGGTTCTGTGTGTCTGCGCGAATTATTCAAGTGTGTTGTGACTTTTTGAGCATTAACAGTATTTCCTAGACAGTTGTAACAAGAGGACCTTTTTTATTACACAGATCTCATTTCTCAATACCCCATCTTCAAATGTTTTAAAATCCTGATGGTAAAAAACTTGTACGCAATTAGAGGGTAGCCACCCCTATTATTTTCAAAAGGGTGGACGGTATCACATGATATTTGCTGTTGGTTTGAAGGTCCCAAAAGCATTAATCAATGCTAAAAATATAGTTTTTTTTATGTCAAATGGTTTTTTCGATATTTTGGGGAAATACTATTAGGTATAAATTTTGATAGTCAAAGACTCATTACTCCCTTAATATCAAGTTTAGGCTAAAAATGCAATATACAAATTCTGCTGGTTTTTTCATAAGGAATCACCTGCCGGAGTTAGTCGGTGTTGTTCAGTAACACTGTGTGTGCGTGTGTGTGCGCGTGCGTGTGAATTGATGATTTGAAGAAAGGGCCCGTGTCATCTTTTTGGCCATTTCGACTTTATTACATTATTGTGTTCTTCAGTGGTAGACACTTCTTTTGAGAGAAGAAAAAGCGGGAGTCACATTGTTGGCATGGTAAATAAATGGCTATGAAGTTTACGTCGATATGAAAAAGGACGCGAGTCCAGGACTGAGGCCGTTTTCTGCAGTCATCAAACAGACATTTAAAATATAATAATGTACACGTTAGAAATATTATGTACCTGCATGAAATTCAGCCTCAAATGTTTATAAATTAATTATTCAACTAATTCAAACGCTAGATTAATGTTTACATTAGAAAATACACACTAAATCTGTAGAAAATTGTAATGTTGACTGCACTGTAAAATTTCTGCAAGCTTTTGTTTTGTATCAACGATTGTTATAGTTGCTGTTTTCTTGTTTTACTGTGGTGATTTCATTGTTTTTAAATCGCAATGAGTGAGGAGATATCTGAGGGGTGTTCTCAACTAAGTAACAAACGCAAACGAGGTATAAGAAATGACGCTGATTACAAGAGAAATAAAATAAAAACTGTGAATATAAAAAGGTTGGAACATACTAACTATGCAGGTAAGGTTATACCTACAAAATGCACTGGAAGCTCGTGTAAATATCGAGCAAAGTGTTTTGAGAAAATCAGTGAAATTGATAGAACTTTAATGTTACCGTAAGTAAATTCTTAGACACAACAACTAAAGATGAACAGGACATATTTATACAAGGGCAGATTGAAAGTATTGATGTTGATTGCCACAGACCTAGAAAAGAAGATGCTAAACTGTTAACAAAGATATTCTGTGCACTGTTGCAAGAACCACTGTGAAAACGCATGCTGAGGAGCGAAATCTGCTGGTGACAATACCTGGACCTTTCGCACGTGGTAGGCATGTAACAGGTGCTCATGCATAACATGCCATACAGTTGACTGTGACATGCCCACTCCGTCTGCAACGGCACGGGTGCTTGTTGACGGGTTTCCCTCCACAAGGTTGAGAACTTCTTCATCCACATCTGGTGTTCGTACATTCCTTGGGTGACCAGAGCCACCTCGCACTTTAAACGTGCCTATTTCACGCAGTCTCTAGGTGACACTGCTGAAGGTCTCGTGATGAGGGAGCCTCCGCGCAGGGAATCTCTCGTTATACAATCGTGCAGCACCGCGTTCATTACCTTTCATTTCACCATACAGCAGAACCATATCTGTCATTTCGGCGTTGGTGTACGTTGTCATCTCGACTTGTAACACGATGCTCGCAAAACAATGAAGTGTAGGTTTGTAGTCTACTACTAGTCCTTTCCCATGTTCGGGAAGGGAAACTACACTACCGATAATGAGTGGTAGGTTTTGGGGGAGGGGGAACCATGACGCACACCAATGTTATTAGCAACAATACTACACGATGTAACTTACGATTCCTTGTTGCGACAAACCAAGTGCCCTCTGTTAACACTGATGTGGCAAGTAGTCAGTCATTCCTGGTTGCATACTTGATAGGCAATAGCAGTTCTGTGAAATCAAACACCTAATGATTACCCTTAAAGGTCGAGATTTAGACAGTTTTTGCAAGAGACATTTCATTTTATAATTTTGCCGACATTTTATTATTTTTGGTCACAAACAGCACATTTTTACTGTCATGTATGTTTTCTTTTTAAAAAATAAGGGTGGTTCCACCTCTTTTAAACTTGATCGAGGCGTGTTAAATGTACAAATCCCGCAAAATTATATTGATTTTGGTAACGCTTATTGGTAACCAGAAATCTGTTTCTGTCAAACAAACCATTTCCAAAATATCACAATAATTTGTTTTTTTTTTTTTTTTTTTCCAAACTTTGGAAGCATCTATTTGACCTTGACCATGGGTTCCCTATATCAAATTTTCTATTTCAGCCTAACCAATTAACTAGCCATACTACGAGGTAGTTTTTGTTACAATGACGGGTGATTATTTACCTATGTGACTAATTGATATTTTCGTACCTCGTGCAAACTAGAGGCATTTTTCAGAACCAAGAGCACCTTTTGTGAAAGTGATTTTTTTACTCCACAAAGCTGTACTTTCAGTGATGTGAAATGTGTTTTAAAAAGTGACAATACTAATCATTTTTGCTGTGTTCAAATTCAGTTCCCCATGGACCATTAGTTTTTCCGTCTTCCTTACGTCTGGTGCTTACTTTTTTCTCCTTCAATCTGCATATTTTGTCTGCTAACTGCAGTAGCTCTCATGACTTATCGGACGTACCTTAATCAGATTACATTTTGTAGGACTCAAAATTACATTTTTCCTTTCACAGACTAACCACCTTACAATGCATTTTTCAGATTTTCCAAAGCAAACAAAACTAATAGGGGATTATTCGAAAACAGTTCATATTTTTAACAAATGACAATTATTAGGGACCAAATTACTCTCCACTTAAATTTGTAAGCTTACTATATTTTTCTTACATAAACGTGTTGTAAAATTACTTTCAATAACAGCAGTTTTCTTTTCCTCAAGATTTTTTCTTCCACTCACCCTACTTTGAGGAATTTAATTGATTTACCACAGTATTTAATGCTGTGAAAAAATCATGAACATTTACAATTATACTACGAACAAACTTAAGTAGAGATTTTGCAAAAGAATGTCTGCAAAGGCCACAAAAAAAATATTTTTGCGTGCCGGTGATGTAGTGCCATAAGCAAAGCATTGGGTGGAGTATTTTTGTTTAATATTTAAAGGTTTTTACGGTAACCATAAGTCCAAGGTCATTTAATTAAATAAACCCATAAATATAAACCTATGTGTAACAAAATCACGTACTGATTTTGCGATTACGGCTGTGAGGTGGTGTGGCCGTTGATGCGCACTGTTCTGAGAACTGGCTGGAGAAGTGTGGTTTCCAGGGGAACTATATTCTTGTGCCCTGATCCACTTGTTATTTGTTTAAAAACTGTGTTATCCTGTGTATTTGTCTACATCTTAAGTAATGTCATGGGTAATTATAATACCGTTTATGCAGGTGCGAGCTAAACCAGTTGGTTAGCACCAAAATTTGAGCAAACAAGCAAGCATAAACAGTACTCCATTTTGTAAGGCGGAGGAATTCCGTCAGGGTGCCGTAGGTCGGGCGTGAGGGAAGCTAGCGGAGGGTATAGAATAGAAGGTTTTTGGCTCGGGACGTTGGCGGGTGTGTTTTGTGGGGCGGCCGAACGTCGATGCCACGAAGGCCGGTCATTTTCGTTAATTCTTGATTTACACTGAGAACTGTGGGTACGTTAAGTGCACCAGTAGTGTAAATTGAACTTTCTGGGCTTTTTCTTGGAACATAGTCGTTGGAGAGAGAGAGAGACTTTTGAACATACTAGCAAGCGGAGGCCGCGAAAACCAGTGTCAGCGATCCGCACGCATCCGGGACTGACCGCACCCTAACACGAACTTTAATGTAGTATTTTATGTAACTGTAACTTCGCCCACTGGTACGCCAGTATCTTTGTGAATGTTGTTCAAATCCCGTGTTGTGATTGTAGTGGAAGTTAAAACAATAAATGGTGGGCTGGTAGTTGATGGTCGTGGAAACGCCAGTGTACAGAAGCAACAAAAAATATTTTTATTCTGTGAAAACCCCTATAACTAACTTGCAATTAGCTCCGCTTTGAATAAAAACGTACTCTAGGAAAACCCTTGGCGGTGAGGGAAGCGCGGCCCGAGGGCGGGACACGTTTCAGTAGTAATGTCAGTGACTGTACTACTAATAGTACATACCTTCAAAAACAAGTAGCTACAAACATTAACAAAACTGTTGGAAATAAATAATTTATTTTGAATTTGAAAGAAATTTTTTTTACATCTCTAAGTAATTTTTGTAAGGATTAAAAAAAAGTGGTTTTTGAATTTAAATATTTGTGTAGTTTCATTCTAGATTCATTAAAAAGCACATCTTGAAATCAAACTAATATTCAGCAGGACCATTATAATACATAGTTTACCAGTAAAGAAGTCCTTGGAAAAATTAAGTTTATAAAGTATTATGAAAGTATTTAAAAATTTTTTTGTTCATTTTACTGCAATCTAATTTTAATGGCTAATGTATACAAAAATGAACTGAACTAATATAAATATTTTATACAATACTAACACTGTTTTGTTTCAAGAACCATAAAACCATTGATTACAATGGTCATACCTAGTACCTAATAATATTTTGATTAAAAAATGTGCATTTTGAAGAATTCAGAATAGAACTAGACCTTTACAAATATTTTTCATTTGAAAATTACTTTTCTTTGAAATTTTTAAAATAAATTTTTTATGGGAAGTATAATGGAGCATTTTACTCCCAGTAAACCATTTCTGTTTCAAATGTTAGAGGCAGACGCAACATCGACAACAAATGTAGCAGAAGTTGCTACTCTATGTAACAAATGATTTGTTTGCATATAAATATATGTTTTGTGCTAAAGCAGCATAATTTCAATTTCTGTCTTAGACGCCATTTCATAAACAGTTCATTATCTTTGGTGCTATTGTGACGGTTTTGTCAAGTACAATAATGTTTAATTTTAAGTATGGCTGCTACTAAATTGCAAAACCAAACACAAAGTTTATTTAACTACATCATAGTGAATGTGTTTCAAGTTTGTAATACGCACGTATCTTCAAAGTATCATTAAAGTTCACAGATTTTTTTTTGGTGTACGTGTTTACACTAACCCACTCTCTTTAGGATGTTAGTATTTGGAACAGCACAAAGCATAGGAAGAATGTCAGGGCAGCCTCCGCTACCTCCCTTAAACCACCCCTTCTCCCTGGAAGAGACTTATTCCTCCCTTGTGATAAAAGTCAGCCATCTAGCTTTTGACACAGACAGTAGCTCTTTAGTTCAATACAACACTAACTTATGTCTCACTGCCAGAGAGACACCTCACTGAGAAGGATCTTTGAAACTAAATTCAACAGGAATAGCCTCTTAACCACTCTCTCTCTCTCATTGTATTTGATAACACTAATGTTGTACGACACACATTCACTACTACTACCTACATTATCACAACTGACCGCACAGAACAACATAAATTGTTGAGTGTTTAAACTTAGAACATATGTAGCTAACATTTAAAACATTTAAGCCTCATGGTAACACTGACAACAACAGTAAATATGATGAATGGGTAAGTAAGTAGGCGTAATAAAGTAAGAGAAAAAGTCGTCACTCACCCCGAAGAGACTTTCCTGCATTGCGAACGACAGGCTCCCAGCTGTCTTGCACTTGCCTAGCCACACACACAGCTGCCTCTTTGTCAGGACATTTATCTGCATCGTCGCTAGAGAACTGGCCGCACATTGCGACAAACACGTACACGCTACTGTTAACCTGGGCTTGCCACTTTCCCTGACTGGACAAACTGCAACAAGAATTATCCAAAAATGAAAAAAATTTAGCTTAATATCATAACTCAGCATTCATGAACATGTATATTTCTTAATTTTTTTTCTTATTTCAGTTTATAGAATTACTTAACAAAATACACTAAGAATGGCAATCTCATTCAACACAAGAACTGCACTGGGTGGAGACACACTGATAATAGACAAACACGACAAGAATTAATAATCGAGAGAAAATAACACAAGAAGAAAAACACTGAAAACCACACAAGCTTTACAAATAATTACAACAAATGACCATTTATATTTTTTATTAAGAGTATTACAATTGAACAAGAAACATTCACAGACAATGATCACGGGTGTTACAAATTATTGTTAGTAGGGATTAAGACTTATTTGGTCACACTTGAACATACTTTATTAATATTAACTTAAATCATTGGGTCAATTGAAAATCTGCTTTGAATAACTAAGAAATTTGAAACTTGTCTAAATTTTCTAACTCCAAAATTACAAAATACCTACTTATGATTTTAAATTAGAATGCAGTACTCTGTAGCCCCACACTAAAATTTAAATGGGAATGAAGCAGAGTTACAACAAAAACATTTTTTTCCAAAAACAAAAGTAAAAGCAACTATCACATTTTCTTTCTAGCAATAAAGGCATTTACAGAAGAAATCAATGCCTTTCAAATTACAAACACAATTACACTATCCACTGAACCCAATATAATCTAACACAAACCTTGATGTGTGCCATGACAGCCTGTTTTGCCCTTAGTGAATGTTGGGTTGCTGCGGCCACACCAGGCACTACCCCCCCCCCCCCCAAACCTCCAACATCAAAGCTTCAGAGCGTAATAGTTTGTGAATAAATACCCTTACATTCCGCTACTTCCACAACATGAACTAATCAAATGGTGATTTTAGTGAAGCAGTGGAAAACATAATTAAAGACTTGCTAAATTCATTGGCTACATCATTAAGGTAGCGGAGTTGTCTTACACCCTGCCAAAAACTTTTCATTTCTATTTTTTTTTTTTTTTTTAACTTTATGATTCAACAAGCCTTAATGTTGTCAGAATTTATATAAGATAGTTAGGTAATGTTTTAAATTGTGACTTTTTTTTTTGTGTAATTTCTTTGATTAAATTAAGGTACTTTTGCAACAATGTTCTTGGACAGGAAGACACCCTATAAAGACTTGCAGCAGACGATTAAGGGCTCAAAAGCAATCATTACAGTAGCGTAGAGTGATATTTTGTCTTCGGAAGGCCCACATCGTTTTTACACAGAAACATAAATAATTAAACGGGTGTCTGGGAGTTTCTCCCTTGGGAAAATTTGGAAATTTAAAGTCAAAATAGTTCTGTTTTTACTTAGGTAATCTGCATGTATCTAGCATGTACAAATCAGCTAGAATTATTGTATATCGTGGCATTTCGTAACTGTTTCTTATTAATGTCTGCATCTAATGATATGTTAAAAGGAGGCGACCTAATTTCCAGTATAAATGTTCTCGTGTTCGTGTTTGCTGAGTCTGAGTATATGAACCAAAAGGTTTGTAGTTGGAGTTACTTAAGTACTTGTGGCTACAAACATTGCCTACATATAGTCTTTAAATAATACAGTTCAATGCTAATATTCAGCTACAATGAAATGTGTACTTTAATGTCCACATGGCAATTTGGTTATCTATGTTTATACTTTAATCTCAATACTGATGAATATTATTAAGTTATTTAAGAACTATTCTCAACCACATTTTTAACCTTTTAATAATTTATACTAATTTAATGTGACATTACAAAAATTACTGTATTATTTAGAACTGTAACTTAAAATAATAATTTACAGCACTCTTTATTTTATTAAGCTTAAATTTTTGTAGTGTGAAAGGAAATTTGACAAAGAAAATAAATATTTTTTTTTTAGTGTGCTATACACATGATTTAATTATTACATTAAAAAAATTAAAGTATGATATAAATTTGTACAACAATTCCAACCCAGTATTTTTTTTTTTTTTGCTACCATGACTATGTGGTTCTAGTCAATAAATCTAATAAATTTGCACGTGGTATTGCAACTGAAGTAATTTTTACTGGATAAGTGCTACACGAGTTCACGTGGTGTCACAACTGACAAACCCCCCTTTAACTGAAGGGTGGGAAGTAAGAGATAACTGCACCAAGATATTTAACTCGATAACTATTTATGAAAACCACCTCGCACCAGTTTCGCTAAATGAAAGAATACAAGGTCCCTCCCTCTCTTGGTACACGGTTGCCATTTGCTTCACTTCAGTATATGGCTTGTTATGCTGCAAAGAAAATTACTAAAGCCGACAGAAAAAAAGTTATATCTGGAATTGGCCAGATATGAATTAGTGTACCGTAGGTATATTTCTATATCCCTAATGCCAGATCTGACCCAGATATACTTTTCTCATACGAGTGTCTGTAAATGATTCCCTCTACCCCACTCCCCGCATATACCTACAAGCCCCTTAACCCATACGCCCGGCCAAAATGGCATGGTTCAGGACAGAGAGGACAAGAAGGAAGGAAGAGAAACATCTGGTCAAGATGACCCTGTATACTAAATACCCGAGTAGATTTTTGCTTTAACGTAGTTACACAGAATGACTCTTTTCATGGGGAAACACCTTAGTGTTTTACGATTTCATGAATAGGGATTATATTTTAGCATGGTTACCATGGTTTTTGTGAGAAACGTCTTATACGTCTCCCACACATGCCGCCATGTTTCAGTCAGTCTTCGTCTGATCCGCGTAGAGAGAGCAGGTGCACAAAGTGTGCTCGCCATCTCCCTGGGGCAATCATTGTTGCAACCATTGATCCAAGTAGTTTGCCATAGTTTTCAAGTTTTAATAAACAGGAAGCTTTTCAGTTTGCTAGCCTCAGGGATCGACACGCGTCACGTAGGACATCTATGCTGCAATTTTAGTTGTTTCACCTTTTTAATTTCATTGTTGGCCTCAGCTTCCTTTCAAGAAGTGTACATTGTTGATCCAATTTAATATGGACTGAGAAAACAGATCTAGGGGTAGCCACACGGTCATTGACTGAACAATGAGTAATGCAGAACAGAGATCACAACCTTATTGTTGCAGGATAACCCATCCACTCCTCTCCTGCCGGGATGGTACCTAGCCCTGGTTCGCTACCAACCAAGCTCTTAAAGTGACTTTTCCCACCATGGGGCTTGCATCCCCCACCGCCACAGCTGTTAACTTCATAAAAAGAGTTCCAGCAACCAAAGCTATTGGATAATGTTGATTAAGGGCCCATACCAGTCGGTCTAAAGCCCCAAAAGGTGTCACACATGCAACTGTACGGATTCACTGGAGAAAGGCACACATGCACCCTACAACATCCCCTTCAGCAAAAGGCACTACGCACTTTTACTCTTCTAACGTCCCAAATTTACAAGATGCACACATCATGACGGAAGGTAAAACGGGTTTAAAAAAAACTGTACAAATTGCACGTGAACAAGGATTTGTTGCACAAAAATTTCTGCACAACCTAGCTAAGCAGGTGATGACGGAGGCAACACGAACACAAGTAGAAAGAGGGGGCTATGCTGGACGTCATACTGGTACGACCAGAGGGCATGTGTACATATTCTGTGGTGTACAGCATGTTACCATGAGACCCTATAGTTTTAAGTTAGGTACCTAAACTAAGCATGGAAAATATGGGTATCATGGCAGGGCAGAGCAGACCAAATGGGAGCGGTAGATTATGTAAGTTACATGGAAATAAAGTACAGCAGTTGGAAGGGGACAGGTTGCGTTAATGAGAACTGAAGGCTGGGGAAAAATGTGTGCTCAAGTGTTGATTTAATATTGGTGGGGAGCCAGCATGCTACAACAGAGCGGTAAGGAGACCGAAGAGGAAAAGAAGAAAGCTAAGTATCCAGAAGAGAAGTTGAGGGCACGAAGGAGCTATGAGAGCTGACTGGGAATTTACAGAGTTGTGTAGTTGATGGTGGAAGGATGTAAAGAATACTGTAATAGAATATTCAAAAATTTTAAACACATTACAAAGACAAACAAACAGATACCAGTACTGAGAAGACAAGAAGGGAAATGTGGCAGTAACAGAATGGTGAGAATGCTGACAAGGCAATACACATAGCCTACTTAAAGAAATTTTGAGCAATGGAAGGAGTGGGGAGGGACTGTGGGCATGGAAGCGGGAAACGCGAGTAGTATGTACAGAAGGAATTAGAAGAATATTAAAGCTAGACAGGAAGTAAGTCCTGACGTTATAGGAAATGGAATGCTGCAGTTAGGTGGTGTGGCTATGGCGTGGTACCTAAAGATGCTGTTTGACAGGTTTCCAAAGGAAGGAAGCGATGGTAACGTAGTCAAAAAGGCAATTACAAGGGTAACCCAGCCACGTACAGGCCGGTGAGCCTCACCTCTTATATGGGAGAAGTGTTAGAAAGGTAATTTAAAGGGTTTACAATGAATGAGATGGCGATGCAATTGTCTGGTTTATTAGAAGAGTCAGTATTAAAAGTAAATGGAGGACTTCAGATAGATAGGTAAGCTACATCTTTTCATACACTTTAAAGAGCATTCGCCAATGTGCCAATCAAAAAGCTAATGGGCAAATATAACAGTTGACAGGCAAGAGGGTGGTGAAATGGATCAGAGACTTCCTCACAGGTGAAGCGTTCTCGGAGGAGAATAATGGCATCATAGTGACACATGGAAATTTCCTTGGACTAATACTGTTCAATAAAATGATGAATGATATAGGCAAAGAAATACTTGGAGGCTTGACGATGGTTGGGGATGCAGGAGAGAGTGGAGTGCTAAAAGAAGATATGAGAGCCCTGAAAAATAGATGGATGGCAACGGGTTGAAAAATCAATGTAGAAAAGACAAATATAGTCATCAAAGAAACAAAGGAAGAGTATAATAGAATAGACTAATTTGGGGGAGAGGGGAGATATAGAAGGCTACTAGCTGCTGATACAAATACATGGCAATTTTTTGAGAACATGAGCTGGAGAGATCAGGTAGGGAGATTGGTATTGAAGGGCATGAGAGCTCTGGGGTTGCTAAGGAGAACGCTTAGACAGGGTCTCTTAGGCCTACATGTTAAAGGAGAAACATATACCACCACGGTGCACCCAGTGTTAGAGTATGGGGCTGCAGTATGGGCTCCACATTATAGGGTAGAGAAACTGACTGCATCCACAGGACAGCAAAATGGAAGGAGAAATGGTGCTCGATGCAAGGAGAGAAAGGGGTAAGATATCGGCCCTCTGAGATGATCGAGGAACTAGAGTGGGACACCTTGATGGATCAGAAGAAGATGGACAGGTTGGTAAGGATGTACCAGGTGCTGCAGACAGGGGAGGTAGAAAAAAACTTGGAGAAAGAATGGAAAAAAGACACTACATGGGAAGGAAGAACAACTGTCCGTATGTTGGTCAGAGTGTGAAGGGAATGAGCTGGAAACTATTGCGTTACTTGCTTGCAATCTGCTACTGCCCGGTAGCAAGGAAATGGCCACCCCACTCTTCCTCAATCCCTTGGCAACATCAACCTTTTCCTAAACTCCTAACTCATTCCACTCCTATACAATTCTTGCCATCATGGTGATTTTCCTATCTTCATCCTCTTTCCAACCCTCTGTATTTTCCCATCATGATCTCCTTTTTCCAAAAAAATCCCTCACTGTACCTTGCTTCCATATTAGGCCCACCCTCCCACACCCCTCACAGCCTTGAACATCCTTACCAGCCACTCCACATTCCTCCTTTCCTGTAGTGTGCCCCACCCCAGAGCTCTAATCAATACCAAAGGGCTGTATTCTTCCTCTCCGTCTCCCTGTATCCTCCACTTATTTGTCACCCACCTAACAGCCCTTCTCTGTACCTTCTCAATCTCCCCCACTTCCCCTCTTAGATATGGGTCACAAACCGCTGCCGCATATTCCAAAATGGGTCTCACCAATGTTCTGTACCCCTTTTCTTTCACCTTCATGTCTGTGACCTTCAAAACCCTCCAGGGCTCTTCTCTCTGCTTGTAATCCTCTTCCCCTGCTCTCGCCCCAACACAAGTCTTACTGAAAAATAACTCTCATATATTTATATACCAATATCTTGGCCTCCCCATTTGCATTTCTCTCTGAACACCTCTCCCTCTCTTTGTTTATATTTACTTTCATGTCGTTATCAATCGTCCAGTGTTGCCATTTATTTATGTAATCCTGCAGGTCCTCATCCTCTCCAACTCCATAGTACATCACAGTCATCCGCAAACAGATGCACCCGACAATTCATATTTATCGCAAATCCCCCACCATAATTAGAAAGAGAAGAGGCCCTAAAACACTCTCCTAAGGAACTCTCGATGTTACCCTATCCATACCTTTGTGACGGCGGAGAATGTTGAGTTTAGATCTAAGAGAGAGGAGGAAAGGAAGATCGAGAAGCTTAATGGAGGAAACTCTAGCAAAGGCTAAAGCGCTACTACAGGTGGAAGAAGAATAAAGTATCCACTTACCTTTAAATACACGACCCTAAATTCACCCAATTATGTTTCTATTATTTTTCCGACTAGATAATGACTTACCTTGACAAATCAAACTCTCGGTTGCGGCCATTCGCCGATACATTAAACTGACATGACGAGTTTAAAGTTATGCCGGCATAGTTTGAGGTTAAAACTTGTTGAAAACACATCAACATACATACGTGCAGTAATATACTTGTAAAATTTGTCACACGCATCGTTCACAAACAAAATTAAAATAAAAAAACTAAGAAAATGGGATTCCCAACTACATGTGTTTACTACAACCTAATATTGAGACACATAACCTGAAAATGTAGTGCAGAAAACATAAAAAACTTTTTTTTGCGCCTGTTTGTTTTATTACGGTATCCAAAACTGCCAACATTGTAACATTAAACTTACATTTAAATATCAATGTTAAAAATTGTCTCAGAGGGAAAATTTCTGCCGGTTGAGCGCTGGTATCGCTAAAGAGTACACCACAAACCATCACAGAGTTTTCCTGAATTTTAAGCACAGACGTGAAATTGGTTCTGTTAAGGTTAATTCTACATCAGGTTAGAAAGAAAATACGTTATCTTATGAGAGAGCTTGGCAAAGGGTAAATTTCTGCCACTAGTTTCGCTTCGAACGCTAAGAGACAACATAAATACGAAAACGTAGTAAAATTATATTTAAATAAACTTGGAAATTAAATTTGTAATTTCATTTAATTTTAAAGAGCAAAGAAATCAATTTCGCATTTCAAATTATCAACTTAATGTAACTTAAAATTCAGAAAAGTTCTGTGATTGGTCGGTTTGGTGCATTAGCGATACTAGCGCTCAAGTGGAAGAAATTTTCCCTGTGCCAAACTTATAACATTGATCTTTTTAACCTGTAGTAGAATTAACCTAAGTTCTGTTATTTCCAAGCATATTTAAATTTAATTTCACTACAGTTTCGAATTGAGGTGCATTTGTGTTAGCTGCGAAACTAGCGGCCTAACTCTCCCATAAGAAAAAGCATGTAGTAAGGAACATAAAAGACGACTGTGTTTCACTTAAAAAGCAGGATGAAGTGGTGATTTTTGCGGGTGGAAATGATGTTTCGAAAAATGAAGCAAAAAGTGTAATTTTGTCTTTAAAATCAGTGGTACCTTTCTTAAACTATACAAGTGTCGCAGTTTGCAACATACCACATAGGCATGACCTCATGGAAGATTC
>PNEQ01046785.1:0-10266 GCA_003012365.1 Medauroidea extradentata | reverse complement strand
AAGAAAATCTTTCACAATTAATCGCAATGTAAGCGAATCTAGGGGATATCCCCATTCTGCACAAACTTGGAGACGGTCAACCAATATTTTCTCTTTCTCCTCACTCAATACTGTTTGTCCACCTTTTTTTTTTAACTTTATCTCCCTTATGAACATGCCTGTGCAACACTGTCGTAGGAATATTGTACTTTTTTGAGCACTTTCTATAAGAAAGGCCATTGTTAATGTCCTTCACAGCCAACTTGAGAATATATGGTGGGCAAAATGCCTGCTTACCAACAGTCACTGGTTGATATCTCCGTGGCATTGTTTAGGCACACTTCATAACCTGCAACAAAAACAAAACACATAGTATCGAGAATACATTTAAGAGTGTATATGTAAACAATTTACTCTTTGGTAACAATAAAAACAACACACGAGCATGTTCTATGCTGAGTGGGGTGAATAGGAATACTCTTTTTCAGTGTTCCTATTCACCCCACAGTTACAAAAACATAACCTCAGAAACAGTAAAATGTTAGCATCACACTTTCTAAGAAACAAACTATTATAATGATTAGAGAACTGTTAGAGAGACCTTAGGTTAACACAAAATAAGTTCCATTAAAGCTATATAATAAGTACTTTAATACTTACAGATGAAGTTTTGGAGAAGATATTTTTCATAGAATCTAGAGTACAAAATTTACAGCTGTGTTACTTGTTAGTCAGTGATACCAACAGTGCCAAATATAATTTCTCATCTTACTTTCAGGTTAGCAAACTGACAAAAAATTAACCCCAAGATATTACATTGCAATAATGGTTTACATCAATTTTTTTTTATTTACATGAAGTTTTGTTCCTTTTCACCCCACTGTTCCTATTCACCCCATTTTACGGTACCCTATGTGCTAGTTGCAAGGAACACTATGCAAAAGATAGTAAATGCACTATTAGTTACACAAATTTGATAAAAATATTAGCTAGCCAAAATTATATTAAAAAGCTACAGCCATAAAGATGAAAACAGTTACCATGTGGCCTCTTGAATTAGAGTGCCTAAGATGGCACCTTAGTGAAAAAGGCACCAACTGGATGGACAACAACAATACAAATAACGAAAGCCTTTTTCACCCTCATTTTTGTGGGTTTTTATTATTTTTTCAGCTTACTTTTTGTTTTTTGTTGTTGTCTTTCTCCAGTCGACTATATTCCTCTTGGAAATTAATTTTGTGTTGTTTTGAATCTGTTTTTGTCCTTGTGTCATATTCCGGGATATGACTACATTCCTTTCAGGAATTACCTATATGTTTTATGTCTGTTGACTACAGCCTACTGGCTTTCCTTCCTTTGTTTTACTGCGAGTTTTTCTGCAATACGACAACATTCGCCCACAATGGCGTATGCCCAAAAAAATTGTTATGTTTATGTCAACAGTTTGAGGAATTAAAGACTCTAGTCTCACGCAACCTCTGGTCAGTATGTATGAACGTCCTTCTGTCTGGTACACGTCTGTTAGGATAGCGCTCTTGGTAAATGCGGACTGCTGCTGCATTTCCTCTTGCCTCTCCCTGCACCAAGTGCATATCAGTCATGTCTGCGAATGTCTATTGTGGCACGCTGTTAATGTTCGTAAAATCCGTCATCGCAATTCCGGGTGCATTCTACTGTCAACTCTGCACTAATCATACAAAACAAAACACATCCAGAATTACAAGCAAACATAACCTGTGCTGTACAGTGGTCTGTAGGGTGTTTCTGTCTGTAGGCACATGTGTGTGGCCCTCCCTCCTTCCTTCATCACCACCTGATACTTGATTGCAGTGCAATGACGTACTCTCTCAGCCAATGGACGGCATCTCGAAGCATGCGTTATTCAAATTTACACACTTGTATTTGACCGTACACCTCTGCCAGGTGCTATTTCCGGACAAATATTCTCCAACAAATAATGTTTCTTTTAACGTTGTCTACCACCGATGTGATTTACGACGATTCATTCTCAAACATCCTGTATACCTTAACCATCCATGTCATTATTGGGTACAAAATTCGGATGGACGTACCAAGCTGACAAATGTTTGCTCACAAAGTCGGCAAGAAGAAAAGTACTTTCTAGGATTAAGTATTTTAGAAACTGATTTCCAGTAACCTACAGAATGTATTAAACATTTACTACGTCCTACATCCACATCATCGTAAAACAGGGTGATAGTTTACAGAACATCAGAATTTTTTTCAACAGTAATACTAAGTTATTTCCTTAGTATAACTTCATTTGTTTTATACAAGTAGTGTTTTGTCTGCTGTGTTCAGTGCATGTATTTCTTTTACAGGATCAAGATGCCTGAGGATGAATTTATTGCTAAAACATTTTAGTTGGAAGAAAATGTAACAGAAATTAAAACAAAATATCTAGAAGTTAGGAGTAACAACCCAAAAGAACGTTGATTTTTTTATTAATTTATTTTGTGACTTACTTTGGTCAAATTTACTAAATACTATAATGGAACTTGTACGTCTGATAACTAAAAACATTAAACATGCGGAACCAATACCATATTTTGAATCTAGATTAAACCACTTGATTATGGATATTGACAAAAGTGATAACTTATATTTCTGGACAAAATTCATCCATTGTCTCTGTCTTTGGCACAAATTCTACAGCTGTTCCAAGCTTAATAAAAGTTGGGCAATGATAGAAATATGTGAAAAAATTATAAATAAAAAGGCTACATTTGGCAAGAAGAATGCTGACATAATTGATGGACTGAGGCATATAATCATGGCATGCAAGACTGACATGCTTCATATAGCAACAGAACCTCTTGTTATAGATACAGGCTCTTTAAATACTGCTGCAATATACGGAACTGTTGCTGCTTTCCTTAGCATTTTTAACACTAAAGACAAAAAAATAATTAAGTTTTCTAACATGGCAGTGATGTTAAATCCAAAAAATGAGTTGTGGTATTTCGTAAGATCAGTGTGTCTCAGGAAGTTCAGGCGGAAAGGAGATCACCATTTAGAAGAATGGAAAGCAAGCTTGGAGGATGTTATAAAATTAACAAACAGACCATGGCCTATGGTCTACGCTGCTGACGAATACTGTATTGTTGCCCGGAATAAAGACCTCTGTTCAGAATCAGAAAGTGATGCTCTGTACATTCGTTCAAGTGAACTGTATCATACAGCAGCAAGTATGGGTGCAAATTCTGTGTTTATTCTCTCCAGAGTTATAATAGGCTGCATATATCTACCCCTTTGCTTTAAAGACAAAAAATTCATTAAAGAATGTGTTCAGAAACTAACCAGTTTCTCCAGTAAAGATGCCATTTCTTATTTTGCTCTGGGAGTTTACTATGAACATATTAAACATGTTGATTCTGCACTGGACTTGTACAAAAGATCTGCTAGTTTAGGTTTCACAAAGGCAGCTGCAGCAGTACTTAAATTGAAACACCACACGTATTTTAGCTATGTACCAACTGAAGACTTGTTACAGCTCCTAAAGATGTTTCAAGCTGATACCTTTTTTCTCGTGGAAATTCTGTGTCAAATGACATCATACGAATTTTATGTCAAAAAGAGTTCAGTAAAAGCTGTGTCATATTGGTGTCAAGTTACTGAAATCTGTTCTTCATGTCAAACAATGAAGGTAAGTCCAAATTTTTTAAATTATAACATGTCCAGAGAGAAACTTTCTTACACACATACAAGAAAATATATCACACATCACTAAATATAGTATAAATCTGACGCCTTCGTTTAAACAAAAAAAAAAATTAAAGCTATACTGCCTCCTCTGCCAGCTACCGTGTCATAGCTGCATTAATTACATCCTAACTGAATTTTGAAAATAACTATGTGAAAAATGATGATAATATTTTGATATGATGATGTGATATATATTTCTAGAGGTGTGATAGATAATATTAAATAGGCGTGACTAATGCCCAGATGTAACTGAAGTGTAGGTGTAAGTGTGGACACTGTGACACCTAATTACACAACTTACCATAGCACACACACATTTTCATAGACAAATAAAACAAGACTGGTTTTAAATGTAATGTAATTAATACGTAGAAAACTCTGCAACTTATTGAGGAAACTGACTGAATTCCAAAAATTAAAAACATAGCATGTAAAACCTGTTACGTTCTTACCTGTTCCAAGCCCAACATTTGTCGGAGGTGTCGAGTACATCACTTGTACTCTACATGTCTGTCTGCATTACAGCCTGTACTGTACTCGTATGTCTGGACTCGCGAGTTACAGTTTTCCGCGATCTACACAACACTTGCCATATTGCCACCTGTCTCTCCAGTCAGTCCTGCCAACCCTAGCAACCGTCACTGCCTGTCATTATATACACTTAACTATTTACACAATACACTACCATGTCATTATGTACACATAACTACCTACACAGCACCTACCACATGACACCTCCATCTTTAAGTTTACAGCACGTAGTCTGGTGGGCACCTTCCTCGCCCCGCTCGACTGTCTTGTTTGCTGCAGGTCGTCCAATTCAATATGCAACCCTTGTGCTGGGTCTGGTGTCGATGCCTGGACTAATGGCTGCTCTCAACTGCCAGTGTTCCCTTTGCTGGACTGTGGGTCGCCGCTGCGATGGGCGGTCATTTGGCCTGGGATGGTCTTGGTTTGTGTAACCCCGACTGGTCCTAGCCCCTCCACGGTCTGGCAACCGACTGCCATTAGTCCCCCCGAACTCTTCCTTTGGTCGACCAGCCTTACCTTATGTGGTTGTGCTGATTCCAGCTGAGCAGCTGGTCCACATGACGCATGAATGTGTGGCCGTCTTCATTCTCGACTGTGTAGGTTACTGGCCCCTGTTTAGCCACAATGCTCCCTGAAATCCATTTCTGTGCCCCTTAGTAAACACGGAGAAGCACGTGCTGCCCCACTGCCAAATGTCGAATTGTTTTGTTATTCGTGTCCAAGGGCTCCTTCCACTCCACATTGGTTTTAAGGCGTATTTGGTTAACTGCCGTTCTTAATAGTTGCCCCATGAGTTCTGCTGGTGTTTTTTTTAAATCTCCAGTCGGTGTTGTGCGCAGCGCCAACAGCGTTCTTGCCACTCGCATCTGCCAATCTCCTACGACCATCTTCTTCAGCTTACATTTAACTGTTTGCACCATGCGCTTGGCTTGCCCATTTGTGGCTGGATGGAATGGTGGTGCTCTTATAAGGAACCCTCCAATTTTCTTCAGAAACTCCCCCATTTCCTGGGACACAAATGCCGTTCCACTGTCTGAGACCAAGTAGCAAGGTATCCCACGGCTACTAAAAATCTCTCGCAATGCCTGAACAACTTCTCTCGCTGACATGCCACACATTTTCTTCACTTCTGGCCATTTTGAATGTGCTTTCACTACAATCAGGAAGACCTGTCCTAGAAATGGTCTCATGAAGTTGATACGTAACCTTACCCAAGGCTCCGTTACCATTGGCCAATTTACCTCCCTTGCCTTGGGTAGGTGGCTCATTGCTGGTGGCATTCCGGGCACTGTCACACCATCAGCTTGATTTCCCTGTCCATTCCTGGCCACCACATATAACTAAGGCCTATCATTTTGGATTTCAAAATGCCATCATGTGCCGCATGCAGCATTTCTAGTAAGTCCTTCCTCCATGCTTCAGGAATCACCTCTATGTTACCCCACAGTATACAGCCTTTGCGTAGGGATAGTTCTTCTCTTCTGTCCCAGTATGTTTGTAATTCCTCCGGGCCCTTCATGTCTTCGTGCCATCCCTGGTACGGTGTTGTTGTACTTGGCACAGAATCGGGTCAGACGATGTGAGCTAGGCTAGCACATCTGCGTCAATTGGTGGGTTGGGCATATATTCTACCATTAGTACATTGCCCACTGTCGGTACCTGCACATTCTCCGTTGATAGGAGCAGTCTGCTGAGCGCATCCGCATGACTTATCTTGGCTCCTGGGTGTAAACAATTTGTTACTCTAACATTGTCAGTCACAGGCTTCATCGCAAAAGGCGTGGAGAGAGGATGTTTGGTGTTTTGTCACTTGGGATCGAGTAATCGTAGCAATGACTTGTGGTCAGTTGCGATCAGAACAGGTCGGGCTGTTACATATTGCCTAAATTTGGTTACACCAAACATAACTGCTAGCGCTTCCTTGTCTAGCTGAGAGTAATTCCGCTCATGTTTCTGAAGAGTGCGAGATCCGAAAGCCACAGAGCTTCACTGCCACCCTCGTTAGTTTGTCCTAGTACTGCCTCTACCCCATATTCAGATGCATCACATATTCAAGTGAAGGGTTTATTTAGATCATAGTGCGCAAGCACTTGCTTGGACTGTAAGAGTTAGTTTGCCTTACAAAATGCAGCAGAATGTTCCGGTGTCCAATCTCACACTGCCCCCTTGTCTAGCAGTCGATGTAACGGTTCCAAGATTGCTGCTTTGTTTGCTAGAAACCTTTCATGAAAATTCAACAGACCCAGAAATGCCTGCCGTTCCTTCTTACTCCTTGGAATCGGTGCTTTCTGGATCGCTTCCACGTTCTCTCCTGTAGGGTGGACTCCGACCCTAACAATTCTATACTCCAAGAATATTACCGATTCAGCTGCGAAAACGCACTTTGCCTTCTTGAGCCGCAACCCTGCTTTATTTATTCTGGTCAATACCTCGTGTACCCTACTCAAATGCTCCTGTGAATCTTTCCCAGTGATCAAAATGTCAGTCCAGTAAAACCACAACACCCGGGATCCTAGCAAGTAACGTTTCCATAAGCCCCTGGAAGATAGCTGGACAGCCGCTTAACCCAAACGCCGCACTCGAAATAGGCCTTTCATCGTATTCACTGTCAGAATTCCTGCTGCCTCATCATTCACCAACATTTGCAAGTAGGCATCTGCTAAGTGCAGTTTTATGAAAACTGTCCTCCCTGACGGGCTAGTGAAGGCTTCATTCATTGTCGGTATGGGATAGACATTTTTACAAACTCTGTTAACAGTCACCTTGTAGTCACAGCAGAGCCGTATTACACCATTAGCCTTCCTGATGGACACAATTGGGGTCGCCCCAGCTGAAAATTCCACCAGTTCATAGACTCCTTGGTCAACTAGCCTATCAATTTCTACACTTACAGAGTCCCGTAATGCAAATGGCACCCCACGACTCTTCCGGAAAATTAACTTGGCGTCTGCTTCCATTTCCACAGTCACTGAGGGACCCACATACTTTCCAAGTTCCACACTGTTGAACACCTGTTCATGTTGCTGCACAGCCTGAGGTAGTTCTTGGGTCAGGTGACAAATTCCTTCCACTTTGATACCTAACAGTTGAAGCCAATTTCTACCCACCAAACTGGGTCCCTTATCATCTGCCACTAAAATCGGTAGTTTGCATTGGCTTGTTTTCGTCTGGACCAGTACTTCCAAAGTCCCCCTGATTCCCAATCTTTGCTGCGACCAGGTGTGTAGTACAAGGTTTGCATCTGTTAGCACTGGTAAATCTGGCCATAGTTCCTTGTAGGTCACATAGCTAATGATTAAGAAGCTCGCACCTGTATCTATCTCCATGGGGTGTTTATGCCCATCCAACCAGAACTCCAGGTCAATAGGTGGTTCACTCTTACATTTCACAGCCTTCGTCTGAAACAGACTGTATACTGTTGACTCATCCCCTTCTTCCGAGTCAGAACGATTCATTAAATTGTAATTTTCACCCTTTCTGCTGTTCTGTTTCCAGGTACTGTCAGTCTCCTTCTGTACTCCTCTCCTTCCTTCTCTATTTTAACTTGTTTCTTTTCAGTGATACACACCCTTTCCAGGTGTCCTATCTTGCCACAAAAGTTGCATACTGTCTGCACATGACGACATTTGGTAGGGCTGTGGTCCCCGTTGCACCGCCAACACCCTGGCCTGTCCTCTGTGACAAGTTGGAGTCTAACCTCACTCTGAGTATGGTCGGCCCTAACCTGACTACGCTTAACATTGGGGTGATCCTTTTTGCTGTACTTGGTGTGCCTTACCTTCAGGACTGCCCCATCTGTGTTTGCAGGTCATTTACATTGCGGCCTGTTGCTTCTGCTACCCGTGCCAACTCGACTGCATCCTTGAACGTCAACGTATCCTTCGTTAGAAGCATATGCTGGAGGGTTGTGTCGCGAATGCCACACGTGACCCTGTTGCGCAACAGCCTGTCGAGGTCAGTAAACTTGCAATGGATGCTGAGTTGCTGCAGTTCTGCCACATAATACATTATAGTGTTGGTTCCTGTTGTGGAATTTTAAAGACTTCACTATCTCACTGGGCTTGGTCTCGAAATGCTGTGTGAGTGTAACCAAAATGTCAGTGAGTGCCACTTCAGTTGTAGATTTCGGAGCCACCAACGAAGTCACAAAGTCGTACAACTCGGCCTCACATATCGCAAAAAATATCGCCTGTTTTTATTCGCTGCCTTTGATTTTGTTGGCCGCGAAATAGTACTGGAGTCATTCCGAGTACGTTTGCCATACGTCTCGCCCTGGAATGAACTCGCCGAACGCGGGAAACATTGCCATCGCAATAGCTTGTTTACGTTTCACACACGCCCGAGTCGGAATTGGAAACCTCGTCGCCACTGTTATGTTCTTATCAGTTCCAAACTCAACATTTGTCGGAGGCGTCGAGTACACCTCTTGTACTCCACATGTCTGTTTGCATTACTGCCCGTACTCGTACGTCTGGACTCGCGAGTTACAGTTTTTCACGATCTACACAAAAACAACACTTGCCATCTTGCAGCTTGTCTCTCCAGTCAGTCCTACCAACCCTAGCAACCATCATTGCCTGTCATGATATACACTTAACTACACACTACCATGTCATAATGGACACATAACTATTTACACAGCACCTACCACACGACAAAACCAAACACTTTTCTAAAGTCTGTAGGCATTCCAAATTCAAATAAAATAATGTCAAATAATTTTTAATTGGAAAATCTTTAAAATGTTCTCAGGGTTAAACTAAAATTTAATAAATGTCCTGGATAGATTCCTTGGCTACTCTGTCACATAGAATATTACTCCTAGGACCTCTTGGTACATGTATCTCTCTATCCTTCTTTAAGCTCATAAACTTGGAAAAATACTCAATTAGTAACTCCAAAACTTCAGCTTATCCATTCCGAAACACATATTAGCAGTTTATAACAGTTTCAATCAACACAACTTGAAGAAAAATTACTAAAATCCAGGTGGCAATACTTTAGTTTTATACGGGACAAAATGACTTAAGTCGGCGTCCTCTTCTTTCTCGCTGTTCACACCAAATTTAATCACATTAAGTCCTACTGCTCGGTCCTCTTCTTTCTTGACTGGCAGTCTTAGCTACTGTACTTAATTTTGGTGGCACTTGTTTTAACTGAGTTGCAGAGTGTGATGGTCGAACATGCTCAAACAAATTGTAGATACAGTATATGCTTTATTCAAGTTCACCATGATACATCTTACACAACAACTGCAGTGCCCGGAAACTGCCGGGTGTTTTCCTAAACTCGGTGTTGCCAACTACAACTACCAAAGATAAGTGTCCAACAGCACTAATTTGATCCTACCCTTAGGATGTGCCCGTATGAAAAAGATTTAAAAGGGTGTAAAATCTCACATCGCCATTCTTTGAAGTAGCCACCAAAAGTCCTTTCGTAACTCCACTTCAAACAGGGACTACAAAGTCTTACACACCAATCCTTAATTTATGTTACAAAATGTGTTAAAATATTATAAATAAGACTAATTATAATGAAAATACTTCACAAATAGTACTTAAACATTAATCCATATTTAAAAAGTATTACATAAAGTGTAATTACTAGTCTGAATAAAACCATTTAATCTTGACTCATTGTCAGCATGGAACAGCCATGTTACACAATTAAATAAATTACGTCGGGCTTTTAAAATTACGGTACATTGTTGCAAATACTTCCAAAACTCATGATTTAGTATGAAAATAAATTTTTAGATATTAAAAAGTATTTCTGTGACATTTAATAGAAGTCAAAATTACTGTTAATACAAATACCATAAGTGCTATACAGTACTTCATGTCACACCTACAACAAAGAATAATAATGGAGATTTAGTCCTCCAAACACTGTCACATTCTGCATGCAGTAGAATACACAAAGAACACGTAAAATTAAACACAGCTAAACCTACATATCTTTGACAATGATTCCAAATAAATAAATATATATATATATATACACACACACACACACACACACAGACACACA
>PNEQ01046784.1:0-15684 GCA_003012365.1 Medauroidea extradentata | reverse complement strand
TGAGTTGAGAGCATTGTGTAGAAATGGCACAAGAGGCCAGTCTGATTGGAATTCTGTTAAAAATGGTTCACAATCTGAAGCAATGGTTTTGAAGAATGCTAATTTAGGCCCCAGCAAAGGATCCTTCACTTTAGTTTTCAAAATATGGAAACTATCGCTAGATGGCTCCAGCTTTTCTTTTGCAACAGTCTCGACATAAACAATGACATGCGGCAAAATATCAATAGCCCTTTGAGCAACACTTGCATTCTCTAGCCAACGTACAGCACAGAATTTGAGAGGAAACATTTTACAGCCAGTGATTGACACGAACTGTGCTTGTCGGGCTGGAACATTCTTGAAAACATTTTATAGTGCTCTCAAAAACTGCACTATATTCCACCCGGTACCATTTACACCAGCTTTGAAGGCACAGTGCATAGTATGAAGGCCACATGTTCCAATATCAAGTGGTACAGGATCATTTTCATCAGTTTTCAATGTCTGCTTCAAATCTTTTAAAAATTTAAAATTGACATTTGGGCCGTCCATGGAAATCTGCAAAATTTTCTTCAAGTCCAATGGTGTAATTGCTTTTTGGAATGCTTCTTAAAGATCTACTGCTCTAGAAGATCTAAGAAAGCTGATGTAAAGTAGCGCACAGACACCTCATCTTTGACATTGTCCCAAAAACGAACATTAACGTCCATTTGCTGTCGCTGGCTTACTTTATTTAAGGATTCGTCGAAACCTACAACAACAAAGTTTGTCTTGCCCAACTGCGTAAACTCTTGCCTGAAATATGGCGCTAACCCAAAAACAATAGTATAGGAAATTTTATCTTTCTGCATCTTCATTTTCCCAGCAATCTGACTGTCGGGAAACATTTAAAGAAAGAGACTAACATCTGAAGCAGCACTTCGCATAGATTTGTGAGTCATCACACACTGCATTGCCCACATCACTACAGCTTTTGTAACCTCATCATTTTGAAGATTGGCTGGTTTACCTGTTGCTTCAAAAAAATGCTGGGGCTTGCACCCAACACTGGTTACAGCTGAAACAGTAATTGTTGAACTGGAGCTAGTAGTCTGAGTCGCAGACACCTCACTAGTTGAAACGGATACAGACGAACTTGCAGCCGATGAGAAAAACGTCCCTATGTTAGAGCTTTGGCTATTCTTGCATCTGTCAATGTGTTTACTTCCTCGCATATGACTTGTAATAGCAGTCCTTCCCATTGATGACAACGAGAAAACTTTATTATGACACAGAGAACAAGATGCGGAGTATTTGTAACCATCGACCCGACACAGCCAATTTTTATAATCAGGTTCATTGAGCCACTGATCTTGAAAAGAAGACTTGCCTGTGTGGCCTCGTTTGGCCATTCTTAACGCCAGTATATTCCCAGAAAATTTGATGCTAAAAGTGCATTAATATCCTAGGCCGAGGCATACTTTCAACAGTTCGTTAACACTTTCAAAACAAACATTACTCAGCAGCAAATGCGTAACATACTACCAACCAAAACAGACAGGCGACATTGGAAAACAAAACGGAAATAAATAGAAACAAAATTCTTTACATTAAAAAAATGCAACAAGCAGAAACGTAAATAGGCTACGCTCCTGCGTACAGAAAACAGTTACGTAGTCAAAAACAAAATAAAGGTTTGTTTAAATAAAAATCACAAGATGGCCAAACAATAACAAGCAACTTGACTCGCTACAGCAGTACCATAGAATAAGAAAGTAGTTATTCAAACTGCGTAGTGTGTGAGGAAGTTCAAATTATGTGTCTAGCCGCTGACACTGTTCAAGCATTCGGGTATCATCGGAAATAATCGGCTGCCCGCCTCGATTCCCGTTTCACATTCACACATACACGCACGCGCACGCTCATCATTATTCTCCACGACCTATCATTGAAATGCTAGTGATACCTTGCACTGCGCTTGCTTAGACACATTATCGACTGTTGGGCTGACAGTAAAGTTTTGTTATCAACTCGTGTGCTAATCGGCGCACATGAAGTGCGGAATAAAAATTTCAGGTTATAAATCAAATTTAAGGGTTTTTCCTGGATTTTTCCAGGTTTATAAAATTCCTGGGTAATTCCTGAATATCCCGATTTTCCCGACGAATCGTCACCCTGTTAAAATGTACGCCAACATGGCTCATAGTTTTACATTGCCGTGCCCACCACCATTGTCGAAGGAAACATCACAGAAAATTGGAGCATTTTTAGGAGGCAATACCACGATAATGCACTCGCGACAGGAATAGACAAACTACCAGACACAGTACAAGTGGCGACGTTTCTGACAATTTTAGGAGTTGAAGGAGTGAAAACATATCACAGCCTCAACCTCAAAGATGAAGAAACCAACACGGTAGAGAAAATAATAATAAGACTAGATAAGGTGTTCAAACAAGAGACCAACATCATTTATGAGCGCTTCATATTTGGGTCGACAGTACAAACGCAATCAGAATCAGTATCAGAATATGTAGAGAAACTGAAAACTCGAGTTACGACATGCGAGTTCGGAGGATTGCTAGACAAACTCATAAGAGATCGACTTGTGCTAGGAGTGCAGAGTAACAGCCTTAGGAAAAAGTTGTAGTCTGATAAGAACATGACTTTGGAAACCGCAGTTAACGTGGCGCATTCACATGAAATCACAGAAAAGCAAGTTCAGCATATGACAGAAAGCCAAGACCAACACAAACAAGACAATGTGATACACACAGTGCGAGGAGCAAGGTACATGCCGCTGAAAACATCACGACACAGCAAAGCAAGAAAGTGGACAACCAGCCAAAGGTAATCAGTTGTAAGGCTGCATTTACTGTGGAAGAAATCACCAACGAGGTAAACAGTTTTGTCTGGCAACAGGCAAGGAATGCAACCACAGCGAGAAACTAGGTCATTTTGCCACAGTGTGTCGCTCGAGACAAATGGAAAGTGCCGAGGAAAAAAAACTGATACACTTCGTACAAGATCAGTGCAACATGGAGCAATATGAGGAAAATGAAACCATATACACCACAAATGAAGTAGACCTAAGCCTAAGTGGTATTGCGAACCAGCTGAGTAGACACACACAAAGAGAATAGACAAAAGTTATATACGTAGCACATTACATTTCCCCAAAGCAGTGGTCTGCCAAATAGATAGTGGTGCTACATGCAATGTTATGAGCATTCGAGATCTTCAAAGTATCAGTGGTAAAGCAACCCCAACATTCGTCAATACAAACACAGTGCTCAAGTGTTATGCAAATAGTAGAACCCTCTTATAGTGTTCGCATTTATAACGTTTTCCTGGTTATAATGCTGCCTTCATTTGGTCCCTAAAACTGATTTGTAATAGGAAATTACCCTATTATAATGTTTTCCCATTTATAGTGTAAAACATTTTTTCGGTCCCTTGAGAAACATTATAACAGGGTTCTACTGTACCCAGATTTTCCTATTAGCACAACAAACACTGCAGTGCACACATGGAGGGCGTGTACATAATCTCACTTTACAGATAGTAGACTTAGACCTCACATCAATCGTAGGAGAGACTGACAGCATACACCTGGGACTATTCTAGGTCAAGGCAAAGCTGTGCTCGGTAGATGGATATGTGCACAGATTGAATGAGCAGCAAATACAGTTTATACCAGGAAAAAAAACAGAAAATGACATCAGACAAGTGTTCAGGGACACGCTACAAGGCGAGAAGTACAGTTGGACGTGAAATAAGAAGCCAAACCACAGCAAGACCCACCATGTCGTGTACCGATACCACTTAAGAAAGAGTTGCAGATACTGTTACAACAACTTGAACAGCAGCAGGTCCTAACCCAAGTGACCGAACCAACAGATTGGGTCAGCAGCATTGTGATCGTACAAAGTGACAACACAGTGGGACAAGGTAAACTACACATTTGTTTACATCCACAAAACCTAAATGAGGTAATTAAGCGGGCACATTATCCAGTACCGGTGCTAGATCAGATTCTGCCGGAACTTACGAAAGCCAAAGTTTTCAGTCTGCTAGACACCAAGAATGGCTACTGGCATATTAAACTCACAGAAGACAGCAGCAAACTCACGACGTTCAACACGCTATTTGGATGGTACCGATGGCTACGGTTACCATTCGGTATATGCAGTGCTCCGGAAATTTTTCAGAGAAAGCTGCAGGAGGCATTAGGAAACCTACCAGGAGTTGAGATAGTTGCAGATAACATCTTAGTGTATGGGCAAGGGCAAACAGAAACAGATGCATGGATAAATTATGATGAGAATCTGGTACGTATGTTTGAGCGAGCCAGAGACAAAAATATAAAATTCAACCCGACCAAACTACATCTGTGGAATACAGAGCTGAAATACATTGGGCATCATGTGACCAGTAAAGGACTGAAGCCAGACCCTGAGAAAGTGCAAGCGATTCAAACCATGCCAGCTCCTCGAGATCAGCAGGAGGTATATACCTTCTTAGGATTTGTGAACTACTTAACAAAATTTTTACCATATCTAGCTACAGTATGTGAACCGATCAAACAGCTGACCCACAAGGATGTTCTGTGGCACTGGGGAGACAGTCAAGTACGAGCACTGGCAGAAATCAAGAAGCTAGCCACATCAGCATGAGTTCTGCAGTATTATGATCTTGAAATGCCTGTACTGATACAGCGTGATGCAAGCAAGTATGGGTTGGAGGCAGTGCTATTGCAGAATGGAAAGCCAGTGGCAAACGCATCGAGAAGCCTCAACCAAACAGAATGGAACTATGCTCAGATAGTCAAGGAAGCCATGGACATCTATTTTGCAAGTAAGATGTTCCACTCGAACATTGGGGGCAGGACAGACACAATAGTAGCACGCACGGATCACAAACCACTAGAGACAATTTTCAGAAAACCAATAGCACAAGCACCTCCAAAACTTCAAAGCATACATTTTGCACTACAAAGGTACACATTAGAAATAGTGTACAAACAAGGCAAAGAACAAGTACTAGCTGATCATTTAAGTAGTGCACCACTGAAGCAAACAGACCCAGACTACAACAAACAAATGCAGCAATACCTTCTGAGTCTAGAAAGCATTGAGCCAGTCACGAACACGATGCCAACGGAACTTCAAGAAATAGCAGATGCAACAGCACGTGACGCAATGCTACAGGATCTAATAACAGTGATACAAACAGGATGGCCAGTGGAGAAAAGTGACATTCCCCCAACATACGACAATTCTGCCATTGCAAGGATGAGCTGAGCTACCATAAGGGAGTGGTAAGTATACAGAGCTATGCACGTAGTGGTGCCAACAGAGAAACGCAAAGAAATGTTGTGCAAGTTACATGCAAGTCACATAGGTACAGAAGCAACATTAAGACGAGCACGAGAAACTGTATCCTGTCCTAATTTGAAGCAGGATATTAAAGAGCACATTGAGACCTACATGGCATGTCTGACGTACCAGCCAAGCCAACAACAGCTTCCCCTTCAGGAACACACAGTTCCATCAAGACCATGGCAAAAAGTTGGTATGGATTTGTTTGAGCTTGATGGCCAACAATACTTGGTAGTGGTAGACTATTACTCAGATTTATGGGCGCTGGATGAGGCAACTGATCACCGAGCCTGCAAAATAATTGAGAAAACTTAAAACCCATTTCAGTCGATATGGCATTCCAGAACTAATAATGCCAGACAATGGACCACCATTTTCAAGTAAGGAGTTCACAAACTTTGCAACAACTTGGCATTTCAAACACATCACATCCACTCCACTTCACCCACAAGGCAATGGCAAGGCAGAAGCCACAGTAAAAATAGCCAAAATAATGCTGAAGAAATGCAAGTTGGCAAAGACAGATCTCATCATGTCTATCCCTGAATGACGCAACACACCTACCCAAGGTATGGAAACGAGTCCCGCACAACGATGCATGGCCAGGCGCCTGAGAACACTCCTCCCCATAAATAACAGGCAGCTCAAACAGACAGTACCAACAGCAGTCTACACCAAACTCAGACAGAAGAAGGTTGCGTATAAGAAAGTGTATGAAAGGAAGACGCATACGCTTTCAAGTTTACACCCAGGGCAAATGGTTACGGTGCAATGAATCGGGAGAGCCGGGAAGGTGTGGACACCAGGTGTTATACAAGCTAAAAGGTCAAACACACCATATGGAGTGCAGATAGAGGACCAGACCTACAGACGACATCGCACAATGATCAGACCAGCAAGAACGGTTCCTTCGAAAGCATCAGAGACCTACACGACACCATCAGCGTCGACACAAGAGGGAGTGCCGTCAACAGCAACACTGCAATCACCACCCACTTGCTCAGCACAAGAGACTCCGTCAACTCCAGCAAAACCAGTATCAACAGGCGCAGTGCCAGCAGACGTCGAGACCACAAGATCACTGTGCAACAGTGTGGCGTCAGAGGGACGATCACTCTCACTGGAGGAGGGATGGAAAGGTTGGGATGTGCAACAGGAGTCAAGCAACATGAAGTCCTCTCGTGTGCTTCGCAACAGACAGAGACACCATTAGAAAACCAAAGCAATGGAAAGACTAATATACAAAAAAAAAGATGAAAGGGAGATGTTAGTGTGATAGAGATTGGCAGCAGTGCGAATAGACGTCAGTGCTTTATAACAACAAACATCTATGTTGACTGATCTTTTCAAGGCAGTAAGTACCATGGTTTTAGCTGCTAATTACGTAATTAACAAAATTCTGGTTAGTTGGATTTTTAGTCGAAACTGTATAATTTCTTGCTTGAAAAAATTAGCTAACATTTCAAACAAAACTGCCTGACAGATTTTTGACATCTGCTCTTGTTTATGCTTAAAAAAATAATCATCTCATAAACAATAGAAACTAAATTACACTGCCTTAAGGTGGTCCTACACTGTATTAAAGATATAGCCATTAGCTAATTGGTTTATCCAACTGCTATTTGTAAAGTGCAGTCTGCAAGACTGGTGGCTGTGTCGACTGCAAAACTGGTGAATGTGGATTGTAAACTGCTCACTGCATGAAAGCCACCTGTACAACTGTTCATTGCAAATAGCCACCTCCTTCCACAATCCCCTTGTCTCACCACTGCCTCTCATCCCACACCTGCAGTTGCTTCATCCATGTTCTAGGTTATCCTGGGACCTCCGACCTCTGGTAGTGCAGTTGACTGCAGCTCCACTTTGTTAGCATCTTCCTCTCTTATCATCTACTGTATGTTGATCTTCATTCAAACACCACTGCAGTTATGGATTCTGTATTGGAACAAAAGTATCAGTAATTTACTAATAACTAGTATCACTTGAAAAATGTTTATAGTACAAAAGTATCAAAAATTTAAGGGATTATTAAAAAAGTTTAATTTTGAAAAAAACTTTCCACAGGTAAAAATCATACAGGAAGATCATCAACCATCTTGCATTTTGACATTTCCTATCATAGATTCATATTTAAAAAGACAATGTATTGATGAAATTTCCAAAATTACAAAGCACAAATAACAGCTCTCAAAAACTTCTTAATTAGCATAGTTGTTTCGAAATAAAGTGAGCACTTTTGAAGATCATCTTGTCTAGCTAAGGGAAGACTGAGTAAGTGATGTGCAGAACAGGTGAAGGAGGAAGTGAAAAATAGAGGAGCCGACTGGGCGACAGTAAAAGAGGAAGAGTGGTGGGAGGACAGGCTGACTCGGCCACAGGCACGAAGAAGTGTAAACTATAAATTATTTAAAAGGATAAAAGTAACTATGATTTCAAATGTGCTCAATGTATGTCGAACTGGTTATAACAGCTTTACGGCTGTTACTAATTTTTTTTTATTTTGCAGATGTTACTACTGATTACTTTGGGCAGATAGTTACAGATGTAATAATAGAAACACTAACTATACTTCAGAAAACTTATTTATTTTTATCCTGTACAGTGTTGAACAACAAAATATAATATAAACTCAATACTGGTAATTCAAATTATTGGTCAAAATTAATACCTAAATCTAAAAATGGTATCTAATTCCTGGTTAATTTTGTCACAAACCAACACTATTTGCAGACACAGTCATTTATATATAAAATTAACTTCAATTCTATCACTTAATAGATTGCATTTTAAGATTTACATAGTAATTTGGTTGCATACAATGCATGTCAATCCTAATCAGCACAGATAATTTCTCAATTATTTTCTAAAAGGAAAATATATTTGATAAATCAAAATTAATTAAGTTATACATATGAAACTAAACAGATTGTACTTAAGGAAGATTGGTTTTATTTTTTTTTTATCTTGATAACTTCTGTTTCAGTAAACGTATCAACATTTATAGCCAAGGCATAGATAAAAGCTTTATCAATTTACTGCAATTATTGCTACCTCAGTATTTACTGTATTTTGTAACGAGCCACAACTGTCAAGAAAAAAGCTAATTACTAACACAAGCAACTACAGTTGTTTAAAAAGAAACCACATTGTATGAATTCCAAAAAGTTAATGAAACTATAAACTATGCTATGTCAATGTGAAAAACATAACAAATATATTCCTGCTTCATAATAAAAGCTATTAACCTAAGCTGACAAGGATCAATCCTTTTTAAGAGAACATCTGTAAGACAAATGAACAAATGAAAACTTTCAATATTATGGTTACACATTATCTTACAAAAATTGAAATAAAGTATAGCTACTTTATATTTACATATTTCACTGGTAATATATTAGTTATTAGTTTCAATAAATAACAACCACTCTTCAATTACAATAACTTTATAATAATAAATGAGTTGACAGCTTAAAAAAACCATATAATACACTTAGTGTAGCCTAGTTATAAAAAATACATATTTATAGAAAAAAACTTTGTTTTCAGTAATATTCATGTTTGCTATAACCTTCAGAAACCTCTCTGCTAGTAAAATTAAACTTTAAAACTTTAATAACTATATAAAAATTCATATCATTTAAAGGAAAATAAGTATCAGGCATGCTACAATGTACAATGAAAATAACATCTGGAAATAGACTTAGCACAATTTACACTTCTGTGAAATAACAAGAAATAATCTGATATTGTAGCGAAGCCTTCTTTCCATAAAGGTAAGTATTGACAAGTACTGTATTACGAGATATCATACTAATCTAAGTGACAGAAAAGTAAACTGGTACAGAAACAAAAATAGTGTTACTAGTATTGTATAAATATAATTTTTTACATTCGCTAGCAGTGGGTGTCACTTTTCTGCTTCACTTATTCAACCACCCACATACCGAGCTCAACAAATGCGAAAAATTATTCTTGTATGTTTCATAAAATTCTGAACTGTTTAACTACAGACTTACTTACTTCATGCACAAAGTGATGCCAAATAAATGATCTCACAAACTGAAGTACTGTACCCAGCAAGGTGAAGTGCAGCATCAGAGGCAAGAAGAAAGTAACTTCCTTTGTTGAATGTCTACTTGAATGACACATGTAAGGTGTTGTGTATAGTGGTGATGTGCAGAGGGATGTTGTGTGATGGGGGTTGGCAGTAGTGGACATGGACTAGAGGCGAGTGGAAGCCTGAGAGATTTGAATGTAATGAATTATTAAAAACGTGTGAAAATGAATTAAACAAGAAACATACAAAACATAAGGTATCCTCAAAATCAGGCTAATAGATAAGTTATGTCATATATGTATTATGTTTCTACAATTTACATATTCATACTATAAAGTGATAAAATGTAATACATGGCGTATAAGAGTGCCACAATATGGGACAAATAAAGTGATATAGGGTAATTTACAACAAAAGTTATACACTTACACAATAATATTTCAATTATGTAAAAGTAGAAAATATACACATTTAAGTAACAACAAAAATATAAATACCAAGTTGACATTTTTAAAAAATACATTTTATACACAAAAAAATAATTTGCATGTAGTAACTATCATATTTACAAACTCTAGAACACATTTATACACTTAGCACCTGGCATACTGTCTCAGCTATGAAAGCAAGATTTTGACACTTTAGCTCCAGCATTGTTGTTTTGTTGGGATACACCTGCTGTAACGTTGAAAACAATGTGGTTTGTAGCTATTGGTAAGTTACTAGAGATAGGCCTATGTCCATGTCCATGATCCTTGGTGGCAATGTTCAAAATATCTAAATGGATGGCCAATTTCAAAAACAAAGGCACCAGAAATTGCAAGGTTTTTTCAAATGTTGGGATCAAATAATAGTAGAAGATGGGTTAGTGTTCTAGGGAGAAAAGGTCATTCATGCTCCCTGGATCTCAGGGTCTATCTAGCCAATACATCAGTCACACTCTGGGGTATCAAAAACAAAGGCAAGAGCAACATCACTCTTCCATAGGTCCAGCATGGACACAGACATTGAAAACATAACAGCAACATCTGGACTCTGTGCGGAAAAAAAAAAACACGCAAGGATCCTATGATAATTCAAGAACCACAGACAGTGCATTTTATTAAAGTAGCATTCACAATCATATTTACGTCTTTGCATCTACTACTGTAAGTGGATACAGCTGGTTTCCTTGCAGTCAAAAGACTCACCAATTATAGTAGAAGCCCTAAAAACTACTTTCTTAACACATGACATTCCGAACACCCTAGTAGCAGACAATATGCCTGTTATGTATATAGGTTGTGTATATAGCATAGACAGAGTAGGGTAATTGTGTTAGGTTAAGTTGGCACTATTGGAGTAAGACAAGTGAGTTAACTTTTGGAGGGACAGAGTGACAGGTGTGATGCGGAACAGAATGTTTTGGACATAAGTAAAGACACTGTCTGCGGGAATCGACAATGGATGACAGAAGGTAAGCTTAGGACGTAATAAGTGGTGATGAGATGTATTCGGAACCAGGCGTGGGCAAGCGGATTCGGTAAGATAAACAAGCAATAGTACAATTTCCTTTCGTCAATGAATTTGTGCTGGGAAGAGACTCTTGAAAAACGTATTCCGAAAGCCTTCAGTTTTATTTTTTAGGAAACAAGGTGAAGGACAATGAGGAGAAACTGCAATATTTTTTACAATTTGCAGAGCGAACTCTATAACCTAGGTTTGCGTCACTGGTGGTGGTAAAATCAACAACTGAAGTCCAGTTAACAGACGTGTTGAAACTGTTAACAAAACATTTTGAGCCCAAACCAAGTGAAATCGTTAAAACTTTTTAATTTCACAACCGGGATCAAATGGAAGATGAGACAATATCGGAATATGTAGCGGATTTGCGGCAGTTGAGTATTCACTGTAACTTTACAGATTTGGATTGGATGTTGTGGGACCGAGTAGTTTGTGTGGTACGAGATACGAAACTGCAACATGCGCTCCTGATGAAGGATAAGCCTACATTTAAGGAAACAGTAGGCATGGTAACAGCAGCAGGATCGGAATGTGAGCAACTTAAATGGAAAAATAGGGACGGCATCAGGGACAGTGTACAGCGTCAACCTCAGTAGGCAGAACGCGCAGTCGGACTCAGGTACAATAACTTCCAGCAGCAGTCCGAGAGAAGATAAGAAACCCTATAGGAGGTTGAAGGCTGACTGACCACGCCCCAGAGACACATTCAACACATCCACATAATGTATCATTATTGTTCCAAGGTAGGGCATTTAGAGCAAACCTGCATAGGCACGAAGAAAAACCACGGCTCATATGAAAGTAAAAAGGATGGAGGACAGTGAAAGGGAAGCAGAGAGTCGAGGAAACAAAAAAGCAATCAAACAGGAAATTACAGGCTGACCACCCAAGTAGGTCTCACAATAACTAGCTGGGAGACGTATAAAACTCTTTGGCCAGAGGGACCCCTGTTGCAAGAAGCCAACTTGGTGTTACACACTTGGTCACAGGAACAACTAAAAGTTAGAGGAACCAAAGAAGTTATGGTATAGACAAAACATGTCAAAGGAAACTTCAGTTGTTAGTGGCAAAAGGTAGAGGACCAAGTTTATTAGGTATAAACTGGATGGAACCATTGAGAATTACAGTGGAAGGGAGCTATAATACTGCACAGCGAGTAATGGATAAAGTGATGTAGCAATATCCAGCACTGTTTGACAGCGCAGAATTTGGACAGTACAGTACGGTGGAATTTGAGCCAGAACGGCTGGTATTTTGGAAGAGCAGAGCAGTGCCTTTTGCATTAAGGGAGGGAGTGAGTACAGAAATAGACAGGCTAGTTGAGCGAGGGGTGCATGAACCAGTAGAGCATTCAGCATGGGCTACGCCAATTGTGTGTCTTCGGAAAGCAGATGGTTCGGTGTGAATTTGTGGGGACTATAAATGTACAGTAACACTGTGTGTAAGACAAATATGTACACACTTCCAACCATAAAAGAAGCATTGGCCAACTTAAGGATTATTTAAGTTGAGGGGGTTGCCATTTGGCCTAAGCAGTTGCCAAGCAGTATTTCAGCATCTGATGGAAATGTTGTTGAAGGGAATACAGGACATCATGGTCAGATTGGACGATATTTGAGTGACGGGAAAAGGCGAAAACGAGCATTGGGATCGAGTGTACAAGGTCCTGCAGCAAATAGCCCAAGCTGGCTAAAGGCTTAAAAAGGCAAAGTGTCTATTTGCAGCGGAATCTGTAATTTTTTACGTTGTCGGATTGATAGCCAAGGGGTTCACCATATGGACAAAGAAGTGGAAGTAATTCAGAAGGTATCTGTTCCAACAGGCAAGAAAGACTTAAAGTCCTTCCTGAGATGTTAAATTTTATGAGAAATTTAAAAAAAAACAGGACAGAGGTGTTGGAGCTATTGCATAGACTTCTAGAAAAGGGATGACTGTGGGAATGGACAACAGAGCACAGAAATGCATTCCAACAGGCCAAATAACTTCTGCAATCAAACCAGATTCTAACACATTATGACTTGCAAAAGTCGCTAGTCCTGACATGTAATGCATCAGAGTGTGGGGTCGGGCCGTCGTGTTAGCACATGTCATGGAAGATGGAAGTGAGGCACTGGTGGCGTTTGCTTCCCGTACCCTGCACAGACATGAAATAAATTACTCCCACCTGGACAAGGAGGCACTGGCAGTCATGTTTGGAGTGACAAAGTTTAGGCAGTACGTGACTGCAAGGAACTATGTTGTTATTACTGATCACAAACCCCTGCTACACTTGTTAGACCCAGTGAAAGCAACACCAGATATTCTGTCTCCAAAATTGTTAAGATAGCATCTATGGCTTGCAATGTTCAACAATCAGATAGAGTATAGGTCAGGGAAACACGTCATGCGGATGTCCTCAGTTGGCTTCTCTACACTCACGGGAAGTAAACATACCAGCAATAGAGGATGTGTTGATGTAGGAAGCAATGCCGACCTTACCAGTAGATGCAGCAACTCTAGCTAGGTTAACGGCAGAAGACAAAGTGCTAGTTCAGGTACAGCATAATACAACTATTGGTTGGAGAGCAGACCCCAGGGCGGTTGGCGAGGAAATAAAACCATACTGGACGAAGAGGCATGAACTCTCAGTATATTGGGGTTGTCTTTTGTGGGCAACAGAGGAGTCATCCTGCCAACCAGGAGAAAGGAGCTTTTGGAAATCTTGCACGCAGCTCATGGTGGAATGGGCAAATCAATGACAATCGTCACGAGGTATATATGGTGGCCAAGAATGGACCAGGACATACAACGCAGGGTACGACAGTGTGAGAAATGTCAGCAGAATGGACCAACCCAGAGAAGGTGAAAGAAACTTTGTGGGAGCCAGCAACAGAACCATGGTCAAGGATTCACATGAATTTTTTGGACCATTTCAAGGGCAAGTATTTCTAATTGTGGTGGACACATATTCAAAATGGACAGAAGTGAAGAGAGTCCATGTCATCAGCAGTAGTAGTCCAAGAACTGCGAGACATATTCAGCTGCCATGGAATTCCACACTGCTAAGTATCAGAAAATAGGACAGCATTTGTATCTAAGAAAATGAGGCCATTCCTGGATAAGAATGGGATCAAACTGATACGGACACCATTCCACCCAGAAACAAATGAACAAGCAGAATGTATGGTGCAGTCGGTGAAGGGGATTCTATAAAAAATGCAAGAGGGGAATTGGCAGATGAGGCTGGTAAGGATGCTGTTAGCTTTGAGAACAACAAGCAACTCCAGCTGAACTGCTCATGGGACGCAGGTTACGGACAGCACTTGACCAGATCAGGCGTAAACCAAAGTCCAAGAGAGCACGATACCTTACAGAAGAGCAGGAGGGCAGAGAGAAATTCCAGCAGTTTGCGGTAGGTCAGCCTGTTCTTCTTCAGAACTCTATAATGGGATATCTAAATGGTTGGTGGAACAGGTTGTATTACGAAAGGGACAATTGACTTATGATGTTCGAACAGATAATGGCCAGTTATATGGACGACATGTAGACTAACTATTACGCAAAGCGAGAATCAGTATAGCACAAGGAGCAAGATCGGCAGAAGAGGGAGGTGCAAACAGGAACAAGAGTGCAAAGTTGGAGAAGAAGAGGAATAATGAAGGTCAAGTGAAAATTTGACAGGAAAGTTGCACCAAGAAGGATTGCGACAACCACTGAAATGGCATTCTTGGCAAAGAAGAGATCAACAACAAATGCCTGAACTACACGAGCAGCCAGCATCACCAGAGCCAGAGCAGCAGTGGGTGCCGGAACAACAGGAGCAACCTTCGTTATCAGTGAGGGAGCAGCGACAAACGCAGAATACACGTTAAATTCTTTCCGAGGGTTTGAGCAGCCACTAGGCGGAGCGCTGGATAGAGCACAGGCATCTAGGGAGACTCCAGAGCAAAATGAGCAGCAGCTGAGGAAGTCAGGAATACTTTTGGCCTCCTCCAAAGTTAAAAGTATATAATCTGACATTTTAAATAAGGAGATGTTATGTATATACTGTAGGTTGTGTATATAGCATAGACAGAGTAGGGCAACTGTGTTAGGTTAAGTTGGCACTATTGGAGTAAGGCAAGTGAGCATTTTTAGAGGAACAAAGTGACGGGTGTGATGCGGAACGGAATGTTTAGGACGTAAGTAAAGACATCTTCTGCGGGAATCGACAATGGATTACAGGAGGTAAACTAGAATGTAATAATGCCCTCTGGTTTTTAGCACATGGAGATTATTAAAAGACATGTCTTCACCATTAAGACTTCACATCCACACTACTCAAAAAGTAGGCTACTGGATTAGCTGAACAAGCAGTGGGCATTACTAAAAAAGCTATAAAAATGTGCTGATTGAAATCTAGACGTACAACACATGCTACTCAAGTATCTTAACATTCCAGTGTTAGGCTAAAATGTCAGTACAGTGAATCCTCGATAACTCGGACTAAAAGGGGGGAGAAGCTGTCCGAGTTACGATTTGTCCGTGTTATCGAGGGATGTCCGGAGAGGTGGGGTATCAGTCATTAATCACAAGAAACGCAAAGAAATTAGTACGCTATTATTTACACAAGCAAAAGAGGCTGCAATAAATACTGTTTTGTACGTAACTATCGTAACAAGTTACGGGAGGGCCACCATGCAGTGGGAAAATTAATGTAATGTGGAGGACTATAAAAGAATGTCAAACAATGTGGGCAGTCAGATCTTTATTTTTTATGCTGCTACTTCTGGCTGATTCTTTTTATCTCTGTGCTAGAGGCTGGCA
>PNEQ01046783.1:0-15683 GCA_003012365.1 Medauroidea extradentata | reverse complement strand
TGGGCGAAGGTCGTACCGAGGGGAGGGGGAAGGGACAACATGTGGCGCTGCTTGAGCTATACCAACACAACTAACTGAAAACATTGATCTGCGGTACTATGCAGGGACTGCTACTACTACACGGTCGACATTTTCGAACCAGTGAATATACATCCGCCCTCGGCCGTTGTCGGAGCTGAAATGAATACCCCTACCCCTTTATACAGCGGCAGTGGACTCGCCCGACACTTCTTGCAGTTCTACGGGCCTGGTTGGTCGCTTCCTCTAATGGTGAAGGAGAGGGAGTAGGAGCATCTGCGCAGAGCGAAATTGTAGCGACTCGTTTTGTTTGTTGTCCCACTATAGTAGCTTGCAGCTGGCTCACGTGTGCCTGGACAACACTCCCCCTTCCCCCACTTGCTGTGCTGTGTCCTGTCTGCTACTTCCCCCCCCCGCCCCTTGCCATTCAAACCAAAACGAGATAAGGTGCCATGACAGCAGAGCAAGCTATCCTTTTTTATTTACTGTTGACTCGCGACCCGCGCTGAGAAGAAAAAGGCTAAGGAATGCGGCAGGGGTGGCTACAAGCAGAGGACCGTAGGGCCCCAACCACCACCCTGCCTTGCTTTCCCTCTCCCGGAAAAAAAAGAACAGTGTTGTCCTTTTTTATTCCTTTCCTTCCTTTCCATGTAAAGATGGTTATCACGACACATCAAAATTAACTTCTCATATTGCTTCCGCTCACCCACGAACTTTCCTGCCACAGACAGCGACAGTTACAGTAGAAAATACTTACAGCAGAAAATACGTGTGGAGGGGGCAGAGAAAAAGAAAAGGAATTGTACTAATGATGGATCCAGGCGGTGAGAAACATTCTCTCTCTGCCTCCCACGCTTGACACCCGCTAGTTTACAACTCAGTCCTCTTTCCCCACCCGCATTTTTTTCTCGAGGCGGTTTTTTTTTTCTATTTTCCGTCTATAGTGCGCACCCCTGAATTTTTATCAGTAGTTTTGGAATAAAAGTGCGCATTATGCACGAGTAAATACAGTATATGTAAGTGTAGGCTGTTTTCATTTAAACAAAATCTTAAGAAACTTTTTTTTATAGGTACAGTACTTTGGTAATATGTGTCATGCAATGGAAGAGTACATTCAGTTAGAGTGTAAAATTTTAAAATTAGGAGCAAGGAATTACATATTCCAACTGACTTTCATTTGTGTATATAATAAAACCAAACAATAATTAATCAGACACAAGGATAAACTAAAATTTTGTTGTTAGCCAGTTTAACTATTGTTTGGCAAGCTCTTTTGTTGGTGGAAAGGGGAGGGGGGTAGGGCCGCAAAAAAATGGACATTTATTAAAATAAAAAATTTAAGAGGTACAGTACAGTACTGAATCGAATCAGGATCACGTTGGTGGAAGGTGAATGGTCTGACCATTTGGTCACCGTCGAGTAGAAGTGGGTTATATAAAACCTCTATTTAACAAACCTCCTTACAACAATCATGAAATTTTTTGGTCTCTTGAATTTTGGCAAATAGAAGTTTTACTGTACAGTATTTACATTTCTCGTGTTCCGCAATGATGGGAATTGTGAACTACGTCACATTTTTGGTCATAGTTATATTTGCACCCCCGATTTTACGAATTGTGGATTTTTCGAAGATAGCGATTTTGCGAATATATTTTAGGGAACCGTCAAAAAATCACAAAAATTAAAAAAAAAAGTTAAAGCTGTAAATAATGTGACTGCTCACGTCGAAGAGCAGCCTTCGGCTGGTGAGCACGTTACTCAGTTTGTCTACCCCTCATGTCTTCGTAGATAATAAGACTGTGTGTGACAGCTAGAGTTACATGCTTGTCTCACGGCTGGCAAATGACACCCCTTCCCCCTCTCCGACCGCTTTATACATTCCCAAACCTCAGCGTGTGGGAAACAACTTGCAATGCCTTTCCTGAAACTTTCAATAAATATTCTCACTCCCTTAGAGAAATAAATGCCTAGCAGACATCCAACCTTTAACCCTCCCCTTCTTCTAGTTATCAGCTCACTTTCACGCATACACTAACTAGGGATGAACCGAATTGATTACCGTTTAACTTTAATTGTACGATTCTCAGTTTTCGCTAATTAATCGTTATCTGCGATTATTGTAAACGATTAACTGGTCTAGCATGAAAAAAATTAAACAAATTGAGCAATAACCTACACTTAACGCTAGCGCTAATGTTTTGATGTTAGCGTCCAGGAAAAAACATAACAGTATATGGAATGGAAATACCTTTAATACGAAAGTAATTCCACGTTCTCATAAAATAATGTTTATGTTTCACACACTTTTCATTTCTTGAAGCAACTTTTCAAAGCCACATGTGTTTGTAAACGTATTTATGAGTAGAATTTTTTTTTGGGAAATAATTTTTCACATTCCATCAGATTTTAACATTTGTATTTACGAACGTTTGAGAATGGCTTTGTGTAACTTTCCACATAACCGTTCCGTGTTTCGCCATTATCTCACATCAAATATGGCAGACAAACAAGCTACAAGTACTTGTTTGTTTAGTGCCATGACGTCACGCGCACAGATTTAAAGTGTTTAGTGCGCTGTAAGTGCGAGTTCAGTGCAGTCGATGAGATACCATGTCAAGGCCGAGTAAAACAAGCACGTGTGGTGAGATGAGCCAAAATCTAAACTATGTATGTTGGCGACCATGATTGAAGTTGTATTTATTTACTGATACGAATGTTGGCGACCGTGATTGAAGTTGTATTTATTTATTAATAGCAGCGAGAGTGTATTTGCATGTATATGAGGTTTTTTTATTATTTTTGTGTACGCCTAAAATAGGTAATTGGTAATACGTATACGTCAATATTATTAATCGGTTGCATTCAATTTTTTTTATGCAATTGGTAATCGTTATCAGTTTTTCCATATTGGCTCATCCCTAATACTAACATTGGAAAAGATAACCTCTATTACCATGTGCACAACAGGATTTTTCGTCCCCCACCTCTACCCACACCCAACCATGAAAATGACATAATCACATGATTTGTATGTTACGTTACGAATTTGGCAGTGTTTAGTAGTTTATTCGATTTCCCTGATGAAGTGAGTAAATTCTTGTGTTGCAATTTCCTCCAGTCTGTAGGATTTCTGGCTCCGACGCTGTGGTTAGATCATCGGCTTCATTGAATTTATCGGTGATGCAGGTGATTGACGTACATTTACCTGTGTCTGCTTAGAGTATTGTACCGTGGCGGAGTGTGTGTGTGACTGCATGTTAGTCCAGGAGAGATATGAAAAAAACACTGACAAATTGCAAGAAAAGGTTTTTTTACATCAAAATTCACAGAAAATTGAGTAGAATAACATATCCAAAATCCACTACAATCCACCTTTCAGTTTTTACTTTTTTTTCAGAATTTGTAGCAGAAAAATGCGGAAAAAATTAATAAGTCGAAAACAGTGCATTTAACGACAAAACATGAAGAGACAAAAATTAAAAAGCACAAAATTTACGACAACATATCCAAAATTCATGAAAATCCGCTTATAAATTCTTCTCCTTTTTACGGGATTCGTCTCGGAAAAAATGTAAAAAAATCAAATTAGTAATCGAAAACGGCACACTTAACAGCAAAATATTTCAGATCCAAAGGTAAAGTGCCTAGCTTTTCTGGTAAAATATTCTAATTTCATACTAATTTACGTAAAATCAGCATTTGTTTTTAGAGAATTTGTTCCGAATAAACCATAGTACAATAAAACAGAAACCGCACATAGTATGCCAAGAACTATGGAGAACAAAATTAAATTATAAACACACAAAATGTCTCATTTTACATTATAAATGTACTTCTTTCCGCTTAAGCGAGTTGAATATTTCAATACGGGTTTCTTCAAAGGAAACAACATTTTTAAATGGCAGTAAGTTGAAAACAATGCATTGCACGTCAAAATATGACGGACCATAACTATAGAGCAGAAAGTTTTACGTAATAAAAATACAATTCACAAAATACACGAAAATATTGTTACATGTGTTTAGTTATTTGTCATGGCTTTCATTGTTTTTTAAGTCACTGCAGGAAATATCATAATGTTTAGGCGTACTTAATATGCAACTGTTTTCATCCACATTGCCTTTCATTGTATGGATTGATGTCTTATTTAGAATATATTGGTTTGTGGACATACCGTATTTACTCACATAATGGCCGCACCATTATTTTGAAAGGCCTAGAGCAGTATTTTAAATATCCGAATAATGGCTGCACCCCATATTTTTCAACATGGGATACAATACAGTAAAACTCTGTTAAGACATTTACCAAGGGATCAGGTTTTGCTATGGATTTCGGCGAGAAAACATCTTAGCCAGAATGGCAAACATGTGATCAAAATGCGACCGTTGCAAACGTTCGTCGATCGGAAGTGCGGCGCGCCGGCACGCACAACTAGATCCTTCGTTTTTCGTCCCTATAAGACATGGCGGCAGAACCGAGCATCTAGGTACCAGACACGATGAGTCACGCTCGCTTGTTGATGCGCTGTTGCCACGATGAGTCACGCTCGCTGGTTTACGCGCTGTTGAAAGTTGAAACGATGAGTCGCGCTCGCTGGTTGATGATGCTCTGTTGATAAACGTAACGGCGTCTGGAGAGTTGTGACGTTTTAAGCGTGAATCAGATTTGTTTATAAACTACTTCACGGGAAATAATAGCATACATGTAATGGACCGTAAAATGTAAACGTCTTATGCGGGATAATTTTAAACGATTTTCATTGAGAGACGCACATGAATGGACTAACAAGATTTTATGGTCTCCTAATTTTTCCACGTTTACTGTACTATATACCGACAAAATCTTTTTCTTTATTTTTGGAGAAATGGTCACGCTATTGACAATTAAATATAGAAAAAAAATGTACATTTGTTATATTCTACACCATACAAAATTTAGAAGGTAATTTTTTTGAAACCCCTCATAATGGCCGCACCCCATTTTTTAAGGCCTAAAATTTGGTCAAAAATATGCGGCGATTACGCGAGTAAATACGGTATGCCATTGCTCAACAAACCAATAAATTATAATTGTTATTTCCTATTGCAGCAAACATTTTAAAATCTCAACTTATGTAGTACTGTTATGACCCTTCCAAGTGTGAAATTGGAAAACTTAAATATAATAATGTGAATGTGTGTGTCTATAGGGTTATTCCAGAATATTAGTTTTCAGTTCAATGGCATGTTCCTGACTTATTTTGTCAGACACATGTCTTGTTATTATTTATTTTGTGCAGAAACGAAGCAGGGAGCCATCATCAACAAAATGAACTCACAGTCTTGTGCCATGCAGCCAGTAGATAGATCCAAGGAATGTGACCGAGCACAGTTTACAGTGTAGAGGCAGGGTTCGCTGAGTTCTAGGCTATCCTCCAAGAATATATGTGAAATCGTGCAGACAGCAGCTGTTTATTAGCTGCTTGCTGACACTGTGAAATGGGCCTGTACTCGGTTACAGTTTTATTATTGGCTCGGTTACTTCCAGGAAGTGCAGAGTAAGTCAACGGCCAATTGTGTACGTGATACACACCTATAGTTGCGCCTAAAAGAAAACGTGCAATTTTCAGGTCTCTAAGTATTAGTGGTTTATTTGTGCCGACGTGCTGCACTCTTGCCTAGTGTTTCATTAGACATTTCATTTATAACGGAGTGTAACGATCTTGATTTATGCTGTAAGTATGTTGTGCTGTTTCATTTTCGTTAAGGATACTAGAGACAGTAAATTTATAATGTTGATAACGTGGTAATACATAATTAGTATATGTAAAAGCGTTGGAATCTGCCACAAAAATTTGTTAAGGGTTTTAACAATTTGATGAATTGATTGTAAAAAAAAAAAAAAAATAAGATAACCATATTGAACAGTGATAAGTGTGTATTTTGTAATGACCATATTAAATCTAAACAAACTGTTAAAGTAACAAGAAAGTGTTTAATAAGGATAAATTCTGCATCATGTGATAGAGGGGTCCAGCTTGATATAGAAGAACTGTATGTACTTTCAGGTTGCCAGAAAAAGTTTACAGATGAAAAGCGCATAGCTCAGTTGAAGAGAAAATTATGTGCAGAATTCGATGGAAAGCCTGTTTCGATTTCTCCTAAAGAAATGCATTATGTTTTTGCGAGACTTTTTATTGTTGACAGAAAGCACAAATGGTGATCCTGTAACAGAAACACATGCGGTGAAAACCGACGCTGAAAAGTTTGACAAAGCCATGAAAAGTGTATGTAAGGAAAGAAAATATGATAAATGGGCTAGGGATATACTTGGACGTTTAGTGTGTGTTAACCATCCTTATTCAGCTGATGCTATATATCACCAAAAGTGTGATGTTAACTTCCGTACTTTCCGAGAATGCCTACAGATTTTCAAAGAGTTTATAGCACCTATGCTATACAACAACTAACTGAAAAGAAAGGCCGCCCACGAGATGAAGAACAGACAAAAACAATTGAAGAATTACAGGACATGATAAGACAATTACACAGCGACTTAGAAGCTTATACCAAAAAAATTATGGTAACAAGAATTTCTTAGCGTTTTGGTGGTACAGTACAGTGTTTTTTTCTAAAAAGCGTGTTTCTAAGAATGTTGTTAGTTTCCATGAAAATGTAAGTGATATTTTGGTTAATTTCCACAACAGAGGAAGCAATGAGTCCTGAAGACAAATAACTCAGTAATTTAGTGGATTTTAATGAATTTTATTTTTACTACGTAAAACTTTCTGCTCTTTAGTTATGATCGAACATATTTTGATGTGCGATGCATTGTTTTCAGGTTATTGCCATTTAAAAATGTTCCCTTTGACAAACCCCATACAGTGAAAAGTTCAATTCGCTTAATCGGAAAGAAGTAAGTTTTTAATGCAACATGAGACATTTTGTGTGCTTACTTTTTAATTTTGTTCTCCATAGTTTTTGGCATACGATGTGCAGTTTCGGTTTTTATTGTACTATGGTTTTTTTTCGGAACAAATTCTCTAAAAAGGAATTCTGATTTCATGTCAGTTAGTATGAAATTAAAATAAATTGCCAGAAAAGCTAGGCACTTAACTGCTGAATCTGAAATATTTTGCTGTTAAGTGCACTGTTTTCGATTAATTTCATTTTTTAATATTTTTCCGGATCGAGTCCCGTAAAAAGGAGAAAAATTTATAAGCAGATTTTCGTGAATTTTGGATATGTTGTTATAAATTTTGTGCTCTTTAATTTTTGTCTCAACAAGTTTTGTCGTGAGATGCCCCGTTTTCGACTTATTCATTTTTTCCGCTTTTTTCCGGGGCAAATTCTGGAAAAAGAGTAAAAACCTGAAGGTTGATTGCAGTGGATTTTGGATATGTTATTCTATGAATTTTTCTGTGAATTTTGATGTAAAAACCCTTTTCTTGCATCAATCCCTTTTTGTCGTATATTTCCAAGTGAAGTGAAAGCATGGCGGAACAAAGAGAGGGGACGCGTTATCAACACTACGCATCAGCAGGGTGAGCATCTGGAAAGTAAACACGACTGGGCAACGGGTAAAAATGGCATAAGTGACTTAAGTTTGGACTCGTTGACGGCACCGTACACACACAATATATGCACATGCCATCGTTAAAAGGGTACAAATACAGAACACAGTACGACACGAACGCTTGTCTTCATTCAAACTTCACTTGATTTTTTTGGTTCATTATTTTCATATTGTTGAGACCAACCTCGCAGCCTCCAAAAGAAAATGTTGCGTGCATCACTAATTTTGGTTTCTTTTGACAAGAGTCTTGTAAACATTTTAAGGTTTATTTTTCCACAAAATTCTACAAACATCTGCATTATCATGAGAAGACGACTGTGCCTGGTGTTTAATTTTTTTTGTGACATGGATTGGCCTTAACAATCGTTCGTAGGTGTTATTTTAATGTGAAGACGTCTGTCTATTGATATAAACTTAAACTTCAGTTATTATTTGCCACTAACAATTACGACCCCACCTCCTAAATCTACCAAGAGCGCCTTCCTTAAGTGGGGAAATTAGTAGTCTGAACAGATGCGTATGCTACCTCTTTTAGCAGTGGTATGACAGGTGTTGCCCAGCTTCAAATTGTTGTCGATTCCAATACCCCTTCATTAACACTGTCCAAGATTTCATGCACGCATGTGTGGCGTGTTTAGGAGGCGCAACGCAAAATTTACTGTGTGCTGCACCACACTGGGATTAAATACGCTCCTTGTGAGGTATAACTTGTCACGTGACCAGTGCAAAATGCAGAGAAATCTGCTCCGAGCTAGACCCTGGTAGTAAATAATAATGTACTGTGCGCGCAAGCGCAAACTACACATTTTAAGTCTTCCACAAATGGCTGCTTTTATTCTTATTTTAGTCCAGATGTAAACAAACGAGGTCAATATTATTCTGCCGTGAAAGCCACAGATTGGTAGCTGTCAAAACTATGTTGATGGCTGGCTACAAGTCAATCTGACAACAGAGCCAAGCCAACACAAATCACTCGTGTATTACATAACTTATATATGTACGTATGTTGCTGGTTGCTCGCAAATCCTCATCAACATTTTATGTATAGTTGAGGCTACGTTACGCAACAAAAACGAGAGAACTTTATTACGCACAGCGGTTTTAACAAAACCGTTACAACATTCACCGAGCACACACTGTTCCCGTTTTCTCTTTCCAGGTGCCGCAAGTTTTCTTTTACGTGGAATTACTTTCGCACACATAGGCGCAACTAGAATGAACATTTGGGGAATACAGTTATAGTCAAGCTACACCTACCTGTAATCAGTAACGTAGTCAGAATTTGTGAATTTTTGATGGGGAAGGGAATATTATAAAGGATTACCAACCACATCTTCAAGCGGGGGGTCCGGGGGACACCCCCCCCCCCTGGAAAATTTCGGATTTCAAGGTGCAAAATAGTGCTATTTTAGCAGTTTTCATAGTTAAACATTGAATATTCTACTGGTAATTATTAAAAATATTAAATTAATTGTAATTTTTAAGACCTTGGTTGGTTTGGGGGGAGGGGTCCTAGTCCCCCCCCCCTTAGTTGTGCCTATGTTCGCGCACTGAAAATACTGGCAGTGCACACACCCATCATCTCTGTCATCATCTCTGTCATAATATCAGCCAATTCTTTCTCAAGCAATTTCTGACGCTGTTGACAAAGATAAGTAAAAACATTCACAACGACTATATTTTCACAGCTCTGTAACTGTTTTCCCCAAGCATGTTTCACGACACAGCAAACGATTCTTGACAGTAACGCGCCATGCTGCTCCATTGAAAATGTCAGGTAGGAGACCTGACTCATCAACATAAGAGCAGGACTGCAGGACGCATTCAATAACTGTGGGAACAGACTGTTCACTGCTCATGGCGCCTATTTGGTTTACAGATAACGGCTGGCCTTATGCTTTAAAAAGCAGCATGGAAAATGATACATACCTATAAGAAAATACACACACCTTGTAGTAAAACATGTAAGGTCATGCAGGATATATATTTCATTCCTTGATAAGAAATAGACACGCAATGATTTAGTTTATTAAATGGGAACTATATTTAGAAGTCTACTGACACAGCGCTTGTAGGACGACCAATCACAAACGACTAACCCATGTGTATTTGTTTACATGATGACTAAAGTAAGAGTAAAGGGTCTGTAGTCAGCTGTGGTTCATCAGAATTGAGTATAGTGAAAACAAAATGTGGACAAGATTTTATTTACCATATTTTCGGGAGAAAAGGTCATCAAAATTGGTTTCAAATGTGTTGAAGATGAATCGTTGTGAAACACACACAGAAACATGTCTGTTATACTTAAAAATATACGATGTCAGACTACGTATTTGCGAGAAGACACACTGTGGTTTTTTTTTAACTCCAGGACATTGGTTGGTCATATTTACCGTTCAGGGGTAACCTTTTAATCGGAAGACGTCCATCTTGTGATATAAATTTGTGTTTTAATGATAACTTGTCTTACTTTCCCGCAAAACACTACGAAAATCGGGGCTTCATTGGATACACTTTGAAAATTTGGTAATTTGGAGGGTGATAATGGGGGGGGGGGGGGGGGATTGGCATCAATCGATTTTACGAAGGTATTGATTTTATGACTGTAATAAATGGAACCGTAGTATTCTTAAACTCAAGGGTCTAGTGCATATATTCATTTATCAACTTATATTTTTCACTTAAAGCATATCGACTCATGTACGACCGTGGACACACTGTACCGTGATCTCAATGCAGTGGAACCTCGTTGCATCGTTCCCGTTTCTCGTTTTCCCGGATCCATCAATTGTTTTTCACGGTCCCGACAAATTGCCTATGTAAACAATGTTAAATAAACCCACATGGATTGTTCATATGTGCATAAATTTCCCGCATTGAGCGTTCAGACATTTTCGCCAACAACAAAGAAAAAAGTTAACTTACATTTTACTGTTCATACCACGTTCGTATACACTTATCGAAACAAACAGGTGTAAGCACCGTATCATAACCGCACAAAGTAAACATTTACTGTCGTCAAAAATATGGACAAACGTAATATATTTAGTTTGTTTTGACTATGAATTTTACCGTTATTGTTTCAAATATGTTTGGCAATAGTTTATTTTATTTTAAGAAACGTTTTATGTAGGCTACTGTAGTAGGTTGAGTTTGTAAACACAAACATTGCCGTATTTTTGTTGGTTGAACGAACAACAAACATGTTTGCCACCAACAGAAAAACGTAATTTTTTTGGAGGAAATATTTGTTTTAAAATTGATATCCAAATTATTTTCAATAGATATTGAACATGTATTGTGTATAAATTCATTTTGTTCTATTTTAAATGTGTGTTTTTTTTTGCTCAATAAAGTTTAGTGAATAAATAATTGTTACGTCAAGAATTTTGGGAATTTTCTTTCGCCATTTTGTGCACTTCCGAGTAAAGCCGAAGGTAGGCGAGTGTAAGCGCACGAGTCGGAGAGGTTACGTTTCGCCTTGTAAATACGTATCTTGTTCTTGTTACGTTTTCCATTTAAGATAGCAAGAGCAACAGTTTTGTGAATTTTGTTAACGAGTGGAGTATACGATTTTTATTTTAATGCCTGTGAAATGTATTTATAAATTATTGCTGTAAAAATGTCGCAGCCTTCAAAATCTGTTCGCTCACTTGAAGAATGCCTTGAAATAATAAAGGAGGTAGAGAAATGTCCCGGTGAAAAACATGCTGACATCGCCAAATGTCTCGGATTGCCACCTTTGACGTTAAACTGGATTGTCGGTAATACAAATGAACTACGACCATATACATATTTGAAGTGCAAATTTTCATGTGATGGACATATTAAAAATAATTTTTGAGGTTATGTTTTTAGTTTTTTTTTTTTTAAGAGAGAGGGGGGGAGGGTTAGGTGTTTCCCGCATGTTTCGTTTTCTCGCATGCATCGTTTTTTCTTATTGGTCCCTTGAAAAACTATGGATAGAGGTTTCACTGTATATTGACAAGATGGCTGCAGGGCGACGGTATCTGCAGCTAAAGTTTAAAGTCTACCTTGTTACCATACATGTCTGTATGTCTAAGTTTAAATGCATGTTTTTTTACAAGCAGTATTACCAACCGTATGATCCTGATTGTACAATTTATTATCCAACTTTGGATCCTACACTAATTATATGATCGTTAGCATTTAACCCACTCCGTGCGCAACCCTGGGGGCTGATTAAATATCATCTTTCGGTGGCACAATGCAAAATTTGCTCTACGCTGCACCACACTGAGATTAAATACGCTCCTTGTTATGTGCAACTTCACTTGACCGGTGCAAAACGCAGAGAAATCTGCGCTGAGCTAGACCCTCATCGAAAATAATTTTGTACCGTTCGCGCATGTGCAAAAAACACATTTTAGCCTTCCACAAATGGCTGCCATGTTTGGCAGCTGTGCTTCAACACAATCAAGTGCCATGAACGCAGTATGGAATAAAGGTTTTATTTATTTTCAGAAGAAATAGTCATTAAAATTGGTTTTATATGTCTTGACAATGAATCGTTGCGCAACACAAAAACGTCTGTTTCACTTTCTCGTTCGATGCAACTTCCAGCCTGTGGCTGGGTCAGCCTGGTAAAATGCCTCCATCTTCCTCTGTCCTCTCATCACTCTTCCTCTTTTATTGTCTCCCAGTCAGCTCTTCTTCTGTTCACTCCCTCCTTCACGCGTTCCTCCAATCTCTTCCTCGCTCTTTCCTTAGGTCTTCTTCCACTGTACTTCAATTTCAGCATTTTCTTCGGCATCCTCACACTGCTCATTCTGTTTACATGTCTATAACTTTTCGTTTGTGCTTCCTCTACAATATCTGGGATTCCTTCGATCTGAACTCTTTCTCTTACCACTTCAGTTCTCAACTTGTCTCTTCTGGTGACAGCCATCATACTCCTAGCAAACCTAATGCTCATCGCCTCCATTTTTCTTTCTGTTCTTCTTTCCAGAACCCATGTTTCTGCTACGTACAGTATGTTACAATGGACACGAAGTATGACCTGAATAACACTTGCTTGCACTTCACTTGTACTTTCCTCTGCCATAACAGATCACTCACTCATCTGTAGAAAACATCACCTTGCTTCCCTCTTCGTACTTCTGCCTCCTGGTTTCTTTCTTTACTGTCCAACATTCTACCAGTGTATTTAAAGCTATCAACCTGGTTCAGTAGGTACCATTCTTTTACTTTTTCTTGGCTCTGTAACCGTTTATCATGACAACCATCGCTTCACTCTTTTTTGGCATTAAACTTATTCTGCATTTTCCCGCCTCATCTGCCCAAGCATCCAGCTAAATCTGTTTTTCATCCTCAGTTTTGCCCCACACCATTAAGTCGTCTGCTAATACCATAACCTTCATACTCTGGCCCTGTTCTTTCTTTCACTTCATACATGATCATTTCCTTAGTAATTGTTAACAGCAGTGGCAATAGGTACTTTACTGCTTTACTCCGTAGGTGATGTCGAACCACTCGGTCAGTCCCCTCTCCGTCCTTGCACAGCTCTTGTTCTCTACAAGCATGCTCTTGACTCTAATAAATCTTCTCTAATTACTTCCTCCCTCAGTGTCTCCCAAACTGTCTCACACTCTCATATGCCTTCGCAACATCCATAAATTAATGTCATTACCATATTCTTACTATACGTAAAGCTGGTACTGTTTTTAAATACAAAAGTGAATCCATAATTGAGCAGAGATTTGGAAACAATAGCAGAATACGTAGTGTGGGTATGCAGGGATGAAACTAATTCTGGAACTGTTAAATTTAGGGTTTTCATTGTAACATTAGTATGTGACTCAGGTTGGGTTAAGATCACTCAAAATGTGACATCATTTGAAAAAGGTTTTAAAGTATTTCTGCTAAAAGAAAATTCATGTTACTATCTATCCTTAAACAGCTAGGAAGTTCACCAAGAGTGTTAACTCAAATAAAATTAGCTGGCTTCATAGCAGTGCGTAATCTAACTTTCACAGTGATGGATCATTTAGAGGGGTGTTTTTAAAAGTTGCCCAGATTATAAACTGGCTGGCGAATTTTACCTACAGAGGAAATGTTAAAAATTTGTGATTGCCATTACAAAAAGTTTGTGTGTTTAACAAACGAGCCTACATATGTAAAGTTAGTAAAGAAGGTATCGGTTGTTTAAGGTTGGTACTTACACGGCTAGGCCAACAAAGTTGAAACTATATTTTGTAACTGTCTCCTTTGTTTATTCATCTAATTATTTATTAAACTGATTTTTAAGTTCTGTGAGTTTCAATTTTGTTAATTTTTGCACTTATGTGTGTATACTTTGGTTCTTCTCCTGAACAAATTAGTTTGTATACAAGTATTTTGTCTTAATACTTTTTAAAAGCCTACTTCCAAGTTAAGCTGTTGAATATTTGTTGTGCTTTTTCTTATTGATGTACTACAATCCAGGAATGTACAATCTTTTTTGGGAAATAGTACAATTCTGGCTTTGCTCAAGGTTGGCAACACTGTTTACAAGGAATGTTTGTAATGGCATTTCAGGGAAGTTGCATTTATAATTTTGATTTTCATAACTAAAATAAACTAAAAACATCACCGAACAGATTCTTGTGTAAACAGTGATATCAATAAGTTTGCCCTGTGTCGCATGGAGTAGGAACACAAATTAAATGGGCTAAATGTGGGGAAACATAATTTTCAGTTATTTCATCAGAGAATAAATACCAACATTTGGTCTTTTTAGGTAGTCAAAATAACTGAACTGGACCATATATTATTTAATTAAAAAATTCAAATTTTTACACATTTGAAAGGGACTGAGTAAACTGTAGGAATTTTTAAAACTGGGGAAATAAACTCAGGGTAAAATAATTTTAATAAATGGGAAGTTGATATAGAACCTTGTAATGTAAAAAATTATTAACTATAATTTCCATATGCTTAAAAAAGTACAATGCCTACATTATACATATTAAAAATTTGTAATGATACAAATTTAAATTAGGTGGTTAATTGTAATGATTTGGATGATGTTACACAAAAATATTTTTACAGCTTTAAAATGTTTTATCCCTTCAAAAAATTTTCACTTCGCTTCAGTCTTAACACAGAATTTTTGCACTGCTTTTATCATTTTTAAACACCAAAATCTGCAATTTTATTCACCATTTTTAGGGATTGCTATTAATAACTATTCATTTGTTTTTAATTTTTTTCTTTGTTGACCATAATTATGTTGCGTGCAGCAACTATGTTCTAATAGTAGCTTTTGGAGTATTTTCACTGATATTTAATTTTTTTTTGTTTTACAGCTGCTGCTTTTTGATTGATGGTAACAGCTTACGTTATTGCTGCATCATGACGAACATGATTTAATATAACATTTTCTGATTGTGATTTCTTGAATTTTTTCATTTCATTTTATTTAATTAATAATTTTTTTTTGACAGTGAACCGAGAATACTGTCATAGTTGTCGTTATTGCGGGGCTTGACTGTACGTCTATTCAAACCCATGGACAGTTTACCATTTAATAACTGTTTGAAATAAAGAAGTTGCAATATTACAGTGCTTGTAATTTTTCAAGGTCCCTCTACTTACATTGTAATGAGATACTTTGTTCATAATTTTTTTAACAGATGACCTTTGAAAAAAAGAAAATTAATACTCAACTTCATGCGAATTTTTTTAAAATTTCTTCTGGCTTGGTGTAGCACAGCGTGAAGTTATATTTCACAAAATTTCTTGGTTTGGCTTGGCTCAAGAATATGATATTGACGCTTACCTATCTCTTAATTATGAAATATAAAATCTCATGTCTAGGGTTGTGCGAGAATGGGATTTTGGCTTCCGAGAAATTTTCAAGAAATAAAAACATTTTCTCACGAGAAACGAGACGAGAATGAGAAATTCTTTAAAAAAATTAGATTTAATGTGAAAAGTATTAAAAATATTCGTAGATAGCACAAAATGTTTTTTATGATATAAATTTTAAGTATAAATAAAAATAACCATTGCATAACTAAATCCAGCTATTATTACATAGGTCTATATTAAATTATAAGCATTCACCTAAGCAGATGTCTATGTTACATGCAGTGGTAAGTATTAAG
>PNEQ01046780.1:0-10083 GCA_003012365.1 Medauroidea extradentata | reverse complement strand
CCTATTCAGGTGTGGTTCAAAAGCACATATCTTGTCATTGCTTGGCGGGAAAGAAAAACATTTTAATGCTATAAAAGATAAATAATTTGTACACTGCCGATAAAGATGTGAAACGCCTACCGTTGGCCAAGAGCCTAATCTTAAAATGCAGAGTGGTAGGCTTACGCCCAGCAGTCATCACTCAGTACACCTCTAAAACGATAAACTAACGTCTTTTAAAGAACAGATAAAAAAAATGTTTCCATGTTAACATGCATAAACGTAACCTCAATTTAATGCAATAAAACTCCCGTTACGATCACCGCAGGTTGCCACACCGGTGAAGTCGTAAATGTAGTCAAATTTTACTCACGTCAAGTATTCAGTCACAAGAAATCCAAAGGAACAATAGAAGTTAAATAAGTCACTTCCCAATGAACGCCATCACTACTGTAACACGTTTCTTTAAAAAAAAAAAAAACAAGCTGTTAGATGTGGTGTTCTTCTCCATTAGTAACCAAACACGCCACGATTTTTATTTCACATCCCAAACTAATTCAATCAACACGTTTTGGACAACACCCAAATATATTTTCCGCACGTTTTCGCATTTACAACCAACAGGCAACGCCGGCAGGATACACAACACACCAGTAAGCAATAGCGTTTCTGATAGGTCGGGAGTCAGGTGACAAACGCCATGACGAGAATCATGAACCAATCACAAACAGTTTCTCTTCACTTCACTCACGTAGGTTTGATAAATGAAATTAAGTTAATCGTCTAATAAAGTAAAACGAAAAAAAAAAAAAAAAAAAAAAAAAAAAAAAAAAAAAAAAAAAAATTCCAACACTGTACGTATAAAATTCCCTGATTCATCTTAAAATTCCCTGATTTTCCCTGATATTTTCCCGGTTGTGGGAATTCCCTGATATTTCCCGAATTTCCCGATTTTCCAGGTCTGTGGCCACCCTGTTTTTAATTAACGTTTTACTGCGATCAATTTTACTTTGCTTAGCTTTGATAAATTTTTAAAATATTAATTTTTCCAAGGTTCCTGGAAATTATGTCCTTAGATCCCCAATGCCGTTGGATCCAATTTCGTACACACAAAACATTAAAATGTTCCAATAACTGGAGCTCTGACTTGTGCTCAAAAGACACTTAAGATATGCCAATTCTTCAAAATGGGATCCCTTACAGACATTAAGGGGAAAGTCCATTCACTGGTTGTACTTGAATTTTGACTTGATCTTCAAATAAAGAAACATTCACTTTAATTCACAAGCAACAGATCGACACCCTGTTGGCAAGCCGGGCAACAGTACTACCTAACCTTCTGTGGGCTTTTAATCTCACAATTTTTAACTTGCACATATTTTAACATTCTACCGTATTTATGGCTCAATAATTACCTTAAAATATCAGAGGCTCTTTTATGCATTTTGGCATGTCATCTGCTGTATTAAGCTTCAATGGGAACTTAAAGATTAAATAAATATATATTATATATAAAAAAATGATAATCTGTCCACATTAGGGACTGTTAAGGCCAGCTAATTCACAATACAAACACCATTATTCTGTCAGAATACACATTTCTTGTTTTAAACAGCCATGTCTAAGGATCCCTAAAAATAGTGAATAAAAATTACCAATTTCGGTGTTTAAAAACATTACAAGTGGTTCAAAAATTTGATGTTAAAATGAGTTAAAGTATGTGGGGGGCATGGTGGGGGGATAACTTTTTTGAGTATTACTGTCAGAATGATTATATTTAACCAAATAGATTTAATTTAGCCCCATTATCATTAATTTTTAATGTTTACAATACATGCCCGGTATTTAACACAATTGTGCAAATTAAAATAATTTATATTTTTTATTATCAGACTATATAGTAAATATCCTCATTTTTGCTGAAACTACTGATCCTGCGTTTTCGTTAAGTTTTGGAGTTTTAATAGTTGCCTCCAGTTTATTCAATCCCTTTAGTACGTACACAAATTAAAATGTTTGATATTATAAAAAAAAAGTATGGCTCAATGTAGATAATTTGTGTAACGTACCTACCCAAACCGACAAACTGTTTGGTATTTATTCACTGATAGAATAGCTGAAAATAATGTTTCACCACATATTAGCCATTTTAATTTATTGTTTCTACTCCTTGCGACACAGAGCAACTTTGTGATATCGCTGTTCACACAATTATCTGCCAGGTAATTATTTTTTGTTTATTTCTGTTATGAAAAATCAAAATTATACCTGCAACACAACATCCCCGAAAATGCTGAAACAAAACATTAAAAATATAAACAAACGAAACGTGTGTTAAAAGTCAGAGATATGTATTGCAACTCAGTAGACTTTGAATTTTTCTTGCCATTACCGTCGCTCTGCTGTCATATTGTCAATATATCAAGAGTTCTGTACCACATGACCATTGCAGTGTGCGAGTTGATATGCAACTACAAAATACATTGAGGAATGAACATATCTGCACGAATGTTTATATGGCCACCATACGTAAATGTAAATATAAGTTTTTTACGTGGTCAAATGTGCGAAATAAACATTTCTTCTGCCTTTTTGTTATTTAAACCCTTTAAATAATAATAAAATAGAACTAATACAATTACAAAGAAATTACAATTAAACAAATCCAGAAATATATGAAAGAAAAACGTATGCATTTAAAAAATAGTGCCTCAATATATTTGCGAATAAACATCCGCCATGACATCTGAATTTGCACACATCACTGTCTATTCGAGTAATTGCAATGGACTGTATTAACACATTTATTACTGTGTGTCGCGTTTGCGACGCTCTAAAATATGTTAGATGGTACTGCATGTCGCATTTGCGACGATCGCCCACGACCAACTTTGTTCTATGACCACGTGATGTGATGTGTTCAGACGATAGACGGTATTTCGAGCTATCGATTCCCATCTCGTGTGCATAAAATGGTTGCTTTCAGCAGCAACAAATGAGTATCGAAAACCATCATATTTGTAGGTTATGCATCATGGCGTCGGTCGGAAAACGTAAGGTACGCAATCGCGCAGAAACTCTAAGATTCAACATTTTTGACAGTTTCGGCAACGAAAATGACGATACAGACGTTAGCAGTGATCATTCTGAATTTCACTATGTTAGTGAATCAGAAAGTTCATAAGATTTGTGTCGAAGTGACAGTGAAAATCCCGGACCGTCTGCTCAAGGACACAGCAGGATCGTCAATAAACAAACAGAAAAAATTTGTTAGAAGGATAACTCCACGAACGAAAGTTGGAGTAAAACGGATAAATCACCGTTAGATATACCATATACAGGTGTCAGCAGCGTGAAAATCAACCCCCCAGAACCACTAAATGATGGTAGACTGCCACGCCCTGATCCATTTCAGTATCTCAGACTTTTTTTTACTGACGAGTTGATTGACATTCTAGTGCATTAAACGAATTCATATTATGATCAAAAGTATAAAACACTGAAAGGTATGACCTCTAGTCCTTCATTTGCAAACTGGAAACCAGTTACACACTTAGAAATGTGGCAATTTCTAGGTTTGTTGCTGCTGATGGGGCAAGTGCAAAAACCGAAACTGACAGACTACTGGACGACTAGATAAATTTACTACACACCCTTTTTTAGTAAGATAATGAGCAGAAACAGGTTTCTCCAAATTCTCAAGTTCCTCTATTTCAGCAAAAACAGTTTTGTTGACCCAAACAACAAAGTTGGAAAAATTCAACGAATTATTGACCACTTTGTCAGAATGTTTTCTGCTGTCTACACATCCACAAAAATGCTGTCACTTGATGAAGGCATGGTTCCTTGGCGAGGTAGGGCCAAGTTCCGAGTTTTTATGCCAAACAAGCCAGACAAATTTGGCATAAAACTTTATATTTTACGTGAGGCTATCAGTGGATATTGCTATTCATTTCAGGTGTATTCAGGAGATAGCAAAATCATTCCTGACATAGAGGTTGACCTTTTGGGTGAGCTGAAAGGCAAAGGTTATTGTCTTTTCATGGACAATTACTACAACAGTGTTGGTCTCAGCAAAAAACTGTTGGCTGCCAACACACACACTTGTGGCACACTTCGCCAGAACCGTGGAGCTCCGAAGGAACTCACGACTTGTGCTAAAGATTTTGAAAAGGGAGAGGTTGTTTTTCGTCGAGATGGCGATGTTAGAGTTGATTTTTGGAAAGACAAGAGAGCTGTAAAGCTTATATCTACAATGCACTCAGCAGGGATGGCAGATGTCAAATGTAAAAAGAAAAAACAGGGCTCTGGCAGTGAAGTGTCGCAAACCTGAGATTGTTGTCGGGTACAATGCGTACATGAAGGGTGTGGACCATCTGGACCAAATGGTGAAGTACTACCCGAGGGCCCGCAAGACAATAAAGTGGACCAAAAAATAGTCTTCCATTTGTTTCTGATGGCTGCATACAATGCATTTGTTGTGATGAATAAACATGCTGGTGTGAAGGTCAAGTTTGTTGACTTTCTGTCCCAGTGTGTTGAAACCATGACATCTTCTCCCATCGAGAAAGACAGCCATTAGATGCTTGACGACTCTGACCGTGCAAGCGACTGTAGTTCTAGTGTCTCACCTATTACCCGACCACCAGTGCAGGACACTTCTACAAGGTTGCTAGGTGGCATCAAGAATCACCCTTTCGTCAAAATCCCTCAAGTTGGGAAACGGACAAATACACTGAGGCAGTGAGGGGTCTGCAGTGTCAAGGGCTCCAAGCCAATGCGTACAAGCTTTATGTGTTCAGCATGCAACATTCCCTTGTGCCCAGATAGGTGTTTCTCACGCTATCATAGCATCAAACACTTCAAAAAATAAAATGTTTACTGCAAGTTTTATTTTCATAGGGATTACTAATTAGGCTGTATATAATATTTTTATGCATTTAATTTTAAATTGTATTGTTTATGAATTCTGAAGATAAAAATTGGTAGTGTGACATTACTTCAAATCGCAAAAGTGTTAAGTGAAAAAACATTTTTATCAATTTTTTTTTTCAAATATTTTATTAAAATATCAAAATTTAATTGAAGAAATTGTATTAATAAGTAATGGATGTCTTCACTGTATTCCTCACACTTTTTACTGTTAGACAAACATAATTTTTTACCCATAGCGCAATAATTAAGTTACCCACTTCACATTTGGCAAAAATCCTCCGTAAAAGGTGGTACAAGGGAGCAGTTTTCAAGAAAAAATTACAGTGGCCCATTTGGAATGAGCTGCGAGGCGACTTACCGACGTGAGAACAAAAGACGAACACGTCCTGTAGTTGCGGGTAGTGCCACTCAAGCGAAGCACTGCTGTAGACAGGGTTGCCATGTTGCCGAGATTGAAGCGAGAAATTTAAATGTCAACAAAAATGTTCTGACGCCGAAAAATCCTGCCCACCTTAAAGTGATTACACTTCAACATTACTAACACAGAAGTATAGATGTACACAGCACAATGAAAAAAAAACACGTAACACATACATTAGTTCTATACACAAATTGCACACAACAGTTTTCGAAACTAATCAATGGAGAGAACACAGTTTCACCACTGGCCTGGTGAGAGTGCCTTGCTGGGTGCGGACTTCAGCGACACGCACAACACCATCTGCCCCAGGGTAAGTCTTCCCCACTCTTCCCCAAGTTTCCAGTGCAAGGGTGGCAAGTTTTGGTCTTTGATCAGAACCAAACTCCCTTCAGGTAGATTGACTGTTTCACAATTCCACTTAGCCTTGGGCTGAAGATGATGTAGGTATTCGGCATGCCACTGTTTCCTGAAAGACTGGTGTATTTATCTAGTTAACCGGTTTACAGGAGTTGACAACACATCCAGTTCAGGTAATACTTGGGGTGAACCCATGGTGAGGAAGTGGCTAGGAGTCGAGGATGATAAATCTTTCGGATCATTTGACAGCGGACACAGTGGTCTGGAATTTAGCGTGGCCTCGATCTGGGTCAACACAGTACTGAGATCTTCATAAGTCAGCAACTGAGCCATCATTCTTTTAGAACAGATTTGACTGACTTAATCCCAACCTCCCACAGACCTCCAAAATGAGGTGCTGCTGGTGGGTTGAAATGCCAGGTAATTTTATGTTCGGCTAAGCTGTCTACAATTCATCTGTGCGTGTCATTTTCAGATAGGAATTTCTGCTTGTGCACGGCGCTCAAGTTGGAATGTGGTGCACGCAAAGAGAGGAAAAGAAGAATGGAAGGCAGGAATGGCACAGCCTGTGGCTGTGTTGTGTGATATGACGATCACATGATTTTGTGCTTTCCTCCGGCACTGGGAGCTAGATGCAATTACAATAAGACACGTGCGCATGTGCTACGAGTCTAGAGTATTTTAACAGCCAGGGAGAAGCAGAGTAAATGAGGGAAGGAGAGGGTGAAGAAGAAAGCAGCTGGTCAGACGGTATCTACTTAAACCCCCCCCCCCCCTTTACGTTGATACAGCTGGTTTATTTTTAGTTCACATCCCTTCCTTCCGCAAAGCATGCCATATTCCAAGCAGATGCCAGAGTTGTGTCACCCAGCAAGTGCCTCCTTCCTTGTTCTCTTCCAACTCCCTCTGCCAAACACTCTCGCTCACAGGCATGAGCAACTAGCACATAAGAGGAGAGTTGACACTCAAGGTTATTAGGCGAGAACCTTACTTCAACCGAAAACACCCAAAGTAGGTTCTCAATTGCTGCCAACTTCAAAATGTAAAACATTTTGAAAATTTTACACTGGTATTTTGGTAGCACAAATTTTTTTGGGCGGGTATTATTTTTCTTTCACACTTCTTTCGATTACACGTTAATCATGATTTTTTTTTTTAGTGATTCTGTTAAGATTCTCTATATTTCATAAGATGGGAGGGCTAAACATTTAGTTTAAAGTCTTTCGTGAGACTGTTAATGCACTAGCTGTCATCATAAATCACACTTACCTCAGTGTACTTGCAACTCTCATTGAACTGATTGCAGATTCCATGTACAAATGCTACGTGATTTCACAACACATTAACACCCAGTTATTGAAATAATAAAGTAACCATATGATTTGATTTACGATTCGCTGAACTACGACAGCCACGTATGTTAGGCAAGCCATGCAACATGAATTATAAATTTAGGAATTATTTCACCTGTGTTATGTTTTCACCACAGTTGCAAATAAACAAACTACACAACTACAACATAAATGCTAGTAACACTTATTTTAGAACAAATTCTTTTTTAATCTTATAAATACGGAATTTCACTTAATCCTTGTAGGGCTACTTGACATAAGCGCTGCACAATTTGAGGTTACGAGAAAAATAACCAAAACACTATGGCACAAAAAATTAATCTCAAAACCGCATACTCGAGGTTAACCACTTGATATTTTCGAAACTAATGTTTCTTATCTGAAAGATAAGACCTTGTCTGCTTCTTGAAGCAGTAAATAGTTCAACCCCTTGGCAAAAATTACAGAAAGTCTATTATGAGTTGGAATGCAGGCCCTAAATCCATGTCGATATTCCACTTCAACACATAACCAGCCACTAAGATACTTAGTTTTCGGTATCTCCCGAAAACTAAAACCAATAACACGAATTTCAGCAACAAAAATCTTACAATGTCTTAATTACAAATATGTATATTTCAAAACATTTTTTTATTTGTACAAATAATCATTCAGCTAACGACTCCGCCATTTACCTTCGACAACGACGGTTACACAACACTACCACCCTCAGAATGTAATTACAGTAATGGAATTCTTATATAAAATATATGAACCAAAATGTATGTCATAGATATTATTGTTAAATCCTAAAATAGTAAAAATTTTCATTATTTTATTTAAACATAATACATACCATTTTATTTCATAAGTAGTCAGATTTTAGAAACTCTTCTTCGGCAAAGTCCGGTAAGTATTCGTTTTCCCTATATGAGTTGACAGGGCCTGGGCATGAGTCACCAGTCAAGAATGTGGACTTAAAGGAGAATAACGGCCAGCAGAATGGCAGGTAAAAAAAAGCACATGTTTGTTTCCCCTGTTACTCTGACGTAGTAACTGGCAACTTGTGGGAGGAGAGAACAGATAGCAGTCAAGGTCGCAGTGTCTGCTGCCTCCCTTGCTACGTTGCCACATTGTGTGCAATGCGCTGATGCCATACAACCGTGTGGCTGGCTGGCTGCGCTGCCTTTCGCCGTGCATCACTGAACATCTTATCGATTCAAATAATATTTAACTTACACGGTGTCTGATTTTTCCATCGAAAAATTACTGGAAAACAAACTTTGTACTTGCGGAAATGACTCGATGACCAATGTTTACAAATTTTCATTCGGGAAGAGGGTTGGTCATAATTACCGTTTTGGGCGTGTTACATTGTTTAATAAATAGTAATTTAATTGACACGTCTGATATTCCTTCCAAAGGCTACTGGAAAATTACTTTTCAGTTGTAAAAATTACTCGGCTTGAAATATTTACAATTTTTTTTTTTGAGATATAGGGTGGTCAAACTTACCATTTTGGGTTAAGGTGTCTGAAAAACTCTCCCTCCTTTTAGAAATCTAAAAACCACACATTTATAAAATAACGTATTTTCCGGCAGATAAGACAACATGCATATCTCTATTTTTGGCTTTCAAAAATTGCTACTCATCTTATATGAAGGTGAGAAAATGTTTGGCAACCTAAAAATCATTTGAAAGTTAAGCTGTAAGACGTACAGTTGTATGATGTTTCAAGGAATAGCGTTTTCCCTCACAAATCAAAACAAAGTGCCCCATTATTGATAAAATTTACACTAAACCCCCGATTTTACGAACCCTGGATTTAACGAAGGTAGCGATTCTACGAATACAATCTCAGGAACCCTCAAAAAATAACAAAATTATATGACAAAAAAATTGTAAGGAATAACGTTGACAATGAATAAAAAATACTGTATCTAATTCACGGCATTAAAATATGAATTGTAGAGTTGCAGGTATTACTTGGTAAGTCACAATATTAAAAATAAAACAAAAATAGCGAAAATCCGTTAAAAAATGCGGCAGTAACAGTTTGAAAACCGCGCGGCGCCGCTTCCTGCGCCAAGCCGGCCGGCCTGTCTCTGTCAACTACGACGTATTAGGATCTATATTGAGGTCGTACTATACACGCAAAGTTGCAGCGCATGCGCATATGCTCATTTAACTATAGTACAGCCTCCTTCTAGGTTGTTTCACGGCGTCTTATATCTCTCTCGTCTCGCGCCGAATGAGTTTACTTTTTTACACGAACCCTATAAATAATAGCGTGACATTTTTCTTTATTGCGTTAACACCATACGTACTTAAAACAATTACCTTGGCGCATAATTTTCTTAAATAATGCGTTACTGCGTGTCGTAAAACGTGCGTTTCACAAGTGAGCACGATAATAGCGCTACCTATTATCCAAGTGTAGAAACATTTGTCTCCTGGTATGTCGAACTTGGAAAATAAATAGACGTTCGTGTATTACGTAATCCCGGAACTCTTAATTTATTTTTACCGCATATACTGACTGTGAAAGTGATTATTTTCAATCATTTATACATGTAATTCTCGACGATTTTTGGTAAGAACGTGTAAAGCATCTGGCCACATTGAGCCCCTATTCAAGTTGTATGTGCATCTCATCATGCCCTTATGGCAACTTACGATTTGTAGTCACTGGTATGCCTCCAGGCTGTTAAGGTGCCTCCGCAACAATCTACCTAGGTAATGTAATGCAAGTGAGAGGAATTGCACAGATCAATCGATGGTTATTATTGCCCGGTCATAGGTGAGTGTGTGCCTGGCTTGCCAACGCATCATGTGTTTCGATTGAATTGGGTGTGTCAGTTGTTTTATTATGAATGAACTTGGACTGGTATTAATTATCAAACAATCTTCACTATTGTATTCCTTTTGATGATTAAATGACCTGTCTATGTGCTAAGTAAAAGATGCCCGGTGAGCCACACATATTGAAAATTAAACCTAACTATAATATAAAATGTCTAGGTTAAATTGTGATGCATAATTATTATTAGACATATTCA
>PNEQ01046779.1:0-10074 GCA_003012365.1 Medauroidea extradentata | reverse complement strand
ACCCGGACTAGTGCGGGATTATCGTCGGACTAATTTTTGTCTTATTCATAGACGCGGACTATATCTAGTCCGACGTTACTTGGCGTTTATGAATAAGGTAACACTTGGTCCGGACTATAGGACCAACCCTGGACTAACTGGCACAAGATGATCTCAGGATCATCTCGGAACTATCTCACGACTATGAATAAGGCCCTAAAAGTCCCGAAGTTTCCCAGTTGGGGAAATTCGCCATCTTGAAAAATATTCATACCTTGTGTATACTAATAATTAACTGTAGTGCATCATCTTATGAACCGATTCCATTCATTTAGGTACTAAATTGATTATTCAGAATGTGAAATAAACAGATAAGAAGATGACTATGGTATACTGTATCCATTCCAAGGTTGCAGCAGAAATAAACATTGTCACAGGTGAGCCCTCGACCATTGGTTGGCGGGTTAGTTAACAGTGTAGCTGCGACAGGAAATAGGTCCTGCGCTAAATTTCTGTGTTTTAGTTCGGGATAGGTAATTTTATCGTTTATTTGGGTTTTTTAATCCTCTGTGATATAATATCACGTGCGCATGAAATACTATATGTGCGTGGAATGTATTAATTACTACTTACGCGACGACGCCACGTCCATCATGATTCCATTTCCTCCACAGCGAGGCGCGATTCCGTTTCTCGTACTTGTCGCCAGTCGACAGCTCGCAAGACACGCGAAGGTGATGCGACGGTTTGTAGCACAGCCAATGCCGTTCAAGCGCGGGAACAGGGGGAGTGACACAAGCTGCAATCTTGGAATGGATAGAGTATAATTAAATTGACCATGGATTGAGTAATACACATAGAAAAATCGACAAACTGTTTCGATGCATAAATCGATTGTACAGTCAATAATGCAGATCTCTATGGATCGAATGCATGTGTTGACACCACTGGCTATTACGGACATATGTGTAAATAAGGGTGTTATTTTTGATGGGATGATATGTACGAGTACCAGAAATATAGAGAGAAGACATCATTCTAAAAGGTAATACAAAGTAAGTAAAATTGTTTTTGCATGCCACAATAGAGTTTTATAAAGGTGATATTTTATATGTTCACACATTATTTATCATTTTCATTGAATTCACCTCTGTGTTATATTGTCACAATATTTCAAAACACAAAGTCTTAGAGAAATGCAAGTTGTGGTATTGATGACGTTTATGTTTATCCCGACTAGCTTCCGATGGTGTTTAATCCTGTTCATCTGTCAAAGTGATCTTAACATTTCCTTTAGTTCCTAAGTTTGGGGCCTTCGAGTACTGTTTTATTAATGTATTGGAAAATTTATTTTGTTTCAGAGAATGGATGCAGTGACGTGTGTTTTGTGCAATGACACAAAGAGTAGGGAAGTGATTGTTGTCAACAGAGGGATAGAGACATTACGTCGATTTAGTGAGGCAAGAAATGACAGCCTGGCTTCGTTACTCAGCACCGAGGACAGTATCTAAGTCCATGTGAACTGTAGAAAAGATTACACTCGTCGCATTTCTCTCGTGACATCGTATAATGAAAATGAGCCAGTACCTAAAAGGGTTGTGCGTTCGTCTGTTCCTTACTTTGATTTTAGAAAACAATGCTTGTTTTGCGAGAAAAACCTAGATAGCGTTGATATGTATAAGCACCCAGACAGGCAACCACTATGCAGTGTCGTTAGTACTCTTCATGTTATTGACTTGGTGCGCACAATGGCTTCAAGGCGATCTGATGTGTGGGACGGAACTGTTCTGTTAAGACTGAATACAGCGATTGATATTGTGGCTTCATCAGCACATTACCATCGACAATGCTACTCTCACTTCAGCCATCCTAGTTCAAGTCAACCCAGTTTTGACCAGTCAACGAGAAAAGGCCGCAGTGCTGACCTTGAAAAACAGCGAACTTTTCAACTGTTGTGTGAGTATCTGGAGAACTCGGACGAATGTCAATTTACAGTTAAGGAACTTATGGAAATCACGAAGAAAGCTTGTCCAGAGGAATCTGTATATAGCGAAAAACATCTCAAAAGAAGTCTGCGGAGTAAATACGGAGATAATATAATCATCATTGAGTAAGTCGGCAGGAGCTGCGTTGTTTGCTTTAAAGGAATGGCTCAAAAAACTCTGACAGATACCTGGTACCTACAATGAAAACCGAAAATGTAAAAGTATGACCGAAGAAAGAATGATAATCGTGGAAACAGCAGCCAAGATAATACGAGAAGACATCCGATCTCAGGTGTACAACTATGAGACATACCCAACTGTGGAGGAAATTTCTTCTGGAAGTGAGGATCTAATTCCGGAAACATTGAAGGTATTGATTAGGAATGTAGTAAAGACTAATAAGCCATTTGAAAATGATATTGTCAGCAAAAGGAAAGCAATCACAATTGAACATGCCATAACAGCAGCTACTCGGCCACATTCCTTTGTGTCACCATCGCAACTTGGCATTGGTATATTCCTTCATCGACGCTATGGATCAAAGCTCCTATTAGAAATGGTGTCAAAAATAGGTGTGTGCACATATTACAAAGAGATCATCAACTTTGAGGCAGCATTGACTACAAGTGATCCCCCTGCTGTGGCCAACGATGCATATGTACAGTTTATTTTCGATAATGCTGACTACAATGTCAATACTTTGGATGAACATGGGACTTTTCATGCCATGGGAGGCATAAAGTGCATCACACCTTCAAGTGCCATCAGATACACATCCCATGCACCGAGGAATATTAGCCCTGCTACAAACACTGTTAACTTGAAATATTTTGGATTTGGCTCTGTGACCACCTACCAATGTCCAATGTCTTCCAACAGAGAAGCTTAATTTAGGTTTGAGGATGTCAGCAGAACTTTGAAGGAACCTCAAACTGCATTACAAGCACATCTCATTGATTCTTTGTGGATGTCGACATACTTGCTCAACGAAACACGAAGTCCAGGTTGGAGTGGCTTCATGGATGCTGTGTCTGGAAATTGTTCGCTAGAATTCGCAACAACTGCTATTGTCCCACTACAATTTATAAACTTGGCACCCTCAAATACTTCGACCATTCACACATGTCTCTAGTCTGCACTTGATCAATGCAAAAGTAGGGGACAGGATTCGTGCGTGGTAACTTTTGATCAACCTTTTATGCGAAGTATGAATTAGCAGCACAACCACCAGCACTTTTTGATGGTAAAGGAATGCGAAAGGGCACAAAATCAGCACTCTTCAAATTTCTGGATCAGCTGGGACCTCGTAATAGCGAGCTGCCTCAAAATCAGGAATATATCGTTGATGGTGGGTTCCTTTTACATCAGGTCGTTTGGATGAGTCATCAGAGCTATGATCAGATTTGTCTCCAGTATGTGAAATATATCAAAGATCACTACAGTCCAGGTGTTACAGTAATTTTCGATGGATATTCTTCTCCCAACACAAAAGATGAAGAGCACACCAGAAGAACAGGAAAGGTGCCAAGAGAAACAGTTGTAGACGATAACCTACCATCAATTGTGCCCCAAGAAATATTTCTGACAAATTAGAACAACAAGGTGCGTTTCATCAACTTGTCCAATTATTTACAGTCCACTGACATTAATGTCATCCATGCTCCTTCCGATGCAGATGCAATAATTGTGTCAACTTGCCTAAAACTTGCAAGGACTGGAAGAAACTCTATTGTGTGGGAGAAGTTACAGATCTATTCGTCCTTTTGATAAGTTTTTCTGATGACACAACTGATGTCTGGATGCTCATTCCTGGTAAAAAATGTGCTAATCCCAAAATCTATAGCATTAAAAAATTGAGAGTGAATCTCGGAGATCTCTGCTTGACTCTCCTTTTCTTCCATGCTGCGACGGGTTGTGATACAACATCTATACCATTCAGAAAAGGGAAAAAAGGAGTTTTCACATAGTTCCGTGGAAATGCTGAGCTCAGAAATAAAGTCTGTGTTTTCAACAAGTTAGACGCTACATACGAAGAAATTGCATCTGCAGGGGAATCATTTCTTCTCGCCATGTATGGTTGTGACATTGCAGACAATTTGGACAATGCAAGGCATCGAATTTATATGCGAACAGTCGCAAAACAGTCTGTCAAGTATATATTTGACATAGCCATGCTTCCACCTACATCGTCTGCAGCAAGATAGCATTCCTACCGCGTGTATCACCAGGTAAGACTCCAAATTACTCTTGTCGTGCAGTTTTCTCTTCTCAGTTTTAGCTTCAGCTCAAAATATAAGATAAAATGATACCACAATTCTAACACTTTGCTTTTCCATACTTTTCTTGCTTTAGGTTCAAGAGTAGAGAAGTGTGAAATTGCCTGAAACAGCATGGGGCTGGACAGTGAAGAATGGCCACTTTGCACCTATTGCAAATGAGAAACATCCAGCGCCAGATGATATTTTACGTAGGTTGCAAGAGGAAATGCGATTGCAAGAGGAGCGGTCTCAGTTGCACATCAATGTGCGGCTACTGCGCTGGTCATGGGTGCGAAAACAGTCCCGATGTATTGGATGATGACGATGAGGATGATCCTTAATGATAAATGCTAAACTGAAAAAATAAAAATAATTTAGCGCAGGTAAACAAGTAGGGCGTTTAATGAAACGAACAGTAACACAACAGATTATTGCCTGAACTCAAATATAAATTAGGAAATTTTCAGGGGTATTACATACCACAAATGCAGTGATGATCACGGATTTTGAGGGGAAAATGCACATTATTTTAGTTATGCTGTAAAAAGCCTTTTCAACTTTTTTTCAAATAATTTATTGTAAAAAACTATACAAATCTTGAACAGGGAAGTATCCTTCATTTCGAGGAAAAAGTATCTCTGTAATGTATCGATAAAATTTAAAAATAATATATTTCTTATGCGATTGTGTGTGATTTACTTGTTAAATTAGTGATTGAGACACAAAGCGTTAGTTAACATTCTCACAAATTGAATTAATCCTGCAGTTGATACACTACCCAGAAAATTTTCGATTGGCACCATGTGAATGGTTTTTTCAAGATGGCGGGGTTTCCCCAACTGGGAAACTTTGGGACATTGGGTATGTTGTTCCGTATGGCATTTCGAATATAATCACCAATTTTCAGCTTGTTTTTTCAAATGTCCGGGTTTGGCCTTATTTTCTTCTAATTTCCCTGTACTATTGGTCTTTATCACAAACTTTTCACAAATAACATTGTTTTACATTTTACATCGCTTTAAGTCCCATAGGAAAAGTAGTAGTAGGAAAACACTGCTCGCCATGCTGTTTGGCACGCCGCGAACATGAGCGATGTTGTTACTGTCGAGTGTGGAAAGTTGAACCTTATCGCTTCACTGTCTCCGCGCATCAAACAAGCAAAATTAAAATACATCATGAGAAGTAGCCCTTTAATCCTGTATTCTACAATACATACAAGTGTGATTGTATTATTTATGCTATTATTGTTGTTAACTGTAGTCCACAGGATGGAAATAAACTAATCAAATAAGTATATTCTTCATAGAGTATCGAGAGTATCGCACCTGAAGCCATTAACAAATTTCCAACACTTAAAAAGGATTATCATTGTTCGCTGCTCCCTGTCGTAAAAAATGAAAGGGAACCTTGCGCTTCCACTTCTGACAGCCCCGTGTTAAGTGTTTTAGTTTAACACAACTCGAATCAAATCGAAAATGTAATTTTGTTGACACTCTTCTGCATAAATGTAACGGAATTTTAATCAAAACTTAAAGCTACACTAAACAAATTAATGCAACAATACGGAGGCAGTTATTGCTAGTAAGTATTATATTTTTCATATAAGCTACAGCATTGCTTTCAGAAAGAACATAATATGAGTATGAATAATGTTGTTGAATTTGACTTGGAAAATTAATCTGCTAATTTAGTTAGAATCCAAAATTATGATCGGAGCATTTAATTCTTCGTAAAGTGAAATTATTCTGTTCGTAAATATTAAACTGCGGCGTTCATCGGCTAATAAAATAATATACACTGTAAAACTAATAAAATTTTACACTGTATTGTACATGTTTTGTGCTGAATTGTGCGCCCAGTCCCGAGTTTAGTGCGCTTTTATTATTAGGTACAGCACTCTTCAAATGTACAGTCATTGCAGCACCTCTCCCCGCATAACGCCGATCAGAACAGAAATTTGCACACACATTCTACTAGTTTTGTGCTGAATTGTGCTCCTGGTCCCGAGTTTTGTGCGCCTTTATTATCAGGTACAGCACTCTTCAAATATACCGTCTCTGCAGCACCTCTCCCTGCATAACGTCTATCAGAACAGTAATGTGTACACGTAAAACTAAACTTTTTTTGCTCATTTGTACGCCTTGTCCTGAGTTTTGTTTGCGATTTTTTTCTAGTGCAGCACTTATTAAATATTATTATTTCTCACAACAAGTTGGCTATCCAAACAAAAAGTTACACTAATATTCTTTCTGTTTTGTGCTGAGTTCCACGTTTTCTGCCCATATGTTTTCGATAACAGTCTTTTTAATTTATTTCTTTGCGAACAGAGACGTGATATGGTATGGTCAGTAAATTATAGCATGAGAATGTTTAATAAAATAGGTGATGAAAGATGAATAAATTTGTTACGTTTGATGTTTCAAATTTGCGGTCTTCACTATGTGATATATTGCTTATATGAAATTTATATACATAATATATATATATATATATATATGTTTCTGAGATACATATAAGGGATTTGATAAATGCCACTGCCCGCCAGTTCCCTTTGAGAGCGATGGGTTAGTGATTTACACCCCAAGACTGATTACGGTTTGGTACAATTTCCTGAATTGAAAGTTATGTCTTGTTGGCTGCGAGGTCATTAGAGACGACGTGTGCCTACTTGATACAATGGCAAGAGTTGGGAGAGGAATTGGCCATGGCCCTTTGTTAAGGTATAATCACAGCATTGCCTGAAGCGATTTCGGGATATCCAATTAAAACCACAATCAGGATGGCCAGAGCCGAGGACTGAAACTGGGTCTAACGTATTAACGTTGCGTCACCTCGCTCAGGCCTTCTCAACAGGCGGCCCGTGGGCCAGATGCGGCCCGCAGAGACATTTCTACTGACCCGCCATCAAAATGTCAGAAATCAGCGAAAATGTTTTGTTATAATAATTTAAAGGCTATTTCTTAATAGTTAGAGTTAGGTCAATGTAATCTCTGCGTATGACAATGATTTATGTTAGACTATCATTAAGTCCAGTTAAATGATTCCGTACAATGCCTAAAATTATTGTCTGCATTTTGTTTAATGTTGGCCCCCGAGTGTTTTTGGTAGTTATAAAATTTAAGTAAGTAGCCCGAAGGTACATTTAATTGAGAAGTCCTGGTTGTATCGAGGTGGGTGTTTATTCAGGTATAAATACTTGTAGGTACGTGACAAAATACCTATACGTGTGTAATTGTGAGTGATTTTGAGAATGACAATATTAATTTTTCATATTGCTTGGGATATTAAAACACTGAGGTGAACATAGATGTCAGTGGTAATATATACTGTGTATAGGTACACAGATTACTCTAGTCTCTCCTAACATAGTTTAACATGGCTCTCTCTTGTAATAGTATTGCAGCAAGTATAACTTTTATTAGTATTATTGCTCCATGAACACCTCAAGATAGTGAACTGTTTCAATTGAAATTTATAATGAAATTAACAGAATTTTTTTTCCGATTTTAGCTTCAATCCAAGATACTAATTAACTAATTTTATTTATTAATATGTATGTTATGATTAGAAAATCTCTCACTTATTTGATTCATATTCGGTTAATTTATTGTCATGTAAAATTGTTACTGATATACGCTGATTTCAGTACAGTTAAGTGAAGTTTCATTCTATTCCTCTAAGAACTTGGAGGTTTGTCACCTCTAGGCCTGTGCTGTGCCTTTTCAGTTAGCGCAAGCAATGCTAACTGTCTCTTGCTCCCTTGACTCTCGTGATGAAAGTACCTACGGCAGATCCCAGCGATGGCCAGGGATTGCATCTGCCGCCAGCATAATGGTAGAACACCACAGGGAGGGTGTTTAGGCAAAACAAAAGTGAAATTCATAGCCATTTTAAGAAGAGGCTTAGTGCTGTATTTTTTTTATATTTAGATTATTTTAGTGAGCCTCAAGACATCGTGGGACTTCATTTTGCAAGATACACCTATAAATTGAAATTTACTTTAATTGACTGTAAAAACATTTTTGTCTCAATCTTCCAACCCAGTGGTATCAGTGCATAGTCAGTTACTCTTATCCGACTGAACTTTGTTAGCCGAGGAACAAAATTTAATACTAAAGTTTCGAACCTAAGTGTGTGTGTGTGTTGAGTGAGTGTGTGTGTGTGTGTGTATATATATATTGTTGCGAGCCACAACTGTCTGGCTGGGCGGTGTAGTACGATACTGTGGTGACGGAGCTAGGACACCCTCTTCCCACTCACTCCTCGGCGCCGTGGCTGTCGGGCAGGGCGGCGAAATACAATACAGTGGCGGCAGCGCTAAAAGACCTCCTCGGGTGCCGCATGGATTGTATTACTCCATGATAACCACCTGCACCCAGTATCGGGTAACCGAGGGAAAATATCGTGATCTGGAATGATCCTGTTCCCTCTTTATCTCTCGGGGTGGTGCTTGACTTTGAAGCGACATCTTTCCAGGAGGTTGGAGAACAGAGACCCGCCGAGATAATTCGAGAAGAAGGAGGGTTGGGTATATAAGGGGGAGCTGCAGCAGGAGAGACAGAGTTGTTGCTGGCAGGTGCCTAGTGTGATCTGAAGTGATAGTGACAAGTATTGGATTGCGACGACTGCTCAAGGGCGTCCAGCGAGTGGGACCGCAGCAAGTAGTAGGAAGAAGGTGATTCTAGGCCAGAAAGATTCTGCGGTATTATTTCTTTGGGTCCACCATTGTGAGTGACTAGTAACCTTTCTATATACAGAGAACTTGAGAACTTGTGTAGATGTATTTTTTTATCCTTTATGTAAATAGTAGTTATTTCTTTCTGTTTGCCATTTATTGTGATAAATCTTTATAGACATAGATTTTTTTTTGTATATACAGTTGTAAATAAACTAGGTAAGCTTTATTTTCTTTATTTTATCAAAGACCTCCATCCCCAAACGTACCAAGCCCACAAGCTTGTAACACTGGTGTCAGAAGTGGGATGGAGGCAATTATTTAAAATTTAATTAAGTGTTTTAAATGGTGTTAAAATTTAAATGTAGACGGTTAGATATTTAATCAAAGTTGTTAATTTTTATTAGGTAGGAAATTTTAGGTTATAAGTTTATGTTAACAAGAAAAATTGCTAGTGAGTTAGAGGGTTTGCGAGCACTAATAGAGGGACTCAGTAGCCAAATAGCTAACCAAATAAGTGGTGTGAATACAAAAATTGAGTGTGTTAATGAGAATGTAGACAAGAAAATAGACAGTGTTAATGAGAATGTAGACAAGAAAATAGACAGTGTTAATGAGAATGTAGACAAGAAAATAGACAGTGTTAATGAGAATGTAGACAAGAAAAAAGACAGTGTTGATAGGAAAATTGACAGTGTTAATGAGAATGTAGACAAGAAGATAGAGAGAATTAGTGAGCTAGTGCATACTAAAATCTGGACAAGAAAATTCAAAGTGTTTCTCAAATGGTGGACCTAAAAATTGACAATGTCAGTGAATTGGTGGACCATAGAATTGACAGTGTTAATGAAAATGTGGAAAAGAAAATTGGAAGTGTGAAAGACGACCTGCAGAAAGAGGTGAGTGTCTTAAGGACGGAAAGGGAGAAATTTCTACAGCGACAGGCAGGTTGTCAGCCATCGGTGTGTCGGGATAGCGACTCGACGAAGCCAGAGCTGAGACATCAGGGTAACGATGGGAGGTGCTCTGCGTTTGCAGGATCGGCGGTAGGACTACCACAGAACATGAATACAGCTGAGGTTGCCCTGCCTGGGGCTGGAAAGGGGGTTACAATCAAGCCTGCCCCTTATGATGGTCAAACCCCATGGCGTGAATATCAGCACCAATATGAGATTGT
>PNEQ01046778.1:0-10074 GCA_003012365.1 Medauroidea extradentata | reverse complement strand
TATACTGCACAGCTCGTTTTATTATCAGCTAGGCCTTAGGTCTACCATATTTGTGATTACAATTATAGTACGAAACACGTAAGTAAATGTGTTCAGTTCGTACCACGCCACGTTCAGAAAACAAACCTGCCACTAATAAACCACGGACACAAACTTTAAAATACGTTTCCGCCTACGATCAAGCAACACAGAATTTGCACAAAATGACTCAATATTGTAAAATTCGACTTACCAAATTATCCCCATCATAAAGCGTCGGTAACGTATCCATTGCGTCAAAGACTAATAACATAGATTCTATGGCAGTTCATTATTTATGCACAGTATCACGTCACTCACACCCGCAACTTACAATAATAATACATAGTAAAGTACTATTCATAAAAGTTATTCTAAGTCAGCTACACGTCCACGCGATACCGAAAATCACTTTGTTTACAAGTCTGCAATGTACGAACACGTGCGCGACGCGAGCGGCCATCATTGTCAACACGCTGACGTAACTGTCGCGCGCTTGCGCAGTAGATAGCAGGGCTACTCTGCTCATTGCACGGAGCAGGTGTTGATAAAGGCGAGGTTCCCGCATCTCTCTACACCCCTGGCATGGACAGGGGGTAGGAAAGAGGAGTGACAGCCGTGCGCTAGTCCGTGGGAGCACTGAGCCAGGTTTACACCATAGTAAAGGGCGGCTTACACGAACGAAATTACTTGAGAAAACTCCGTTCGCCCGTGAAACTTAGCGCAAAGCAGTCAATCTCTTATTAAGAAAGGTTACAAGTATAAATCGCGGCGCATTACCTGAACTTTAATAAAATTACCAAGTACACAATAACTTTGTAAAATTTTAATTTTACTCAGTGCTACAGCACGAGAGCACGGCCTTACGCACCGCCACTGAGTCGAGTCATTGAGTGTGTTTGTCTGTTGTGCAATAAATATGGGTTTCTGATACACACATTTGGAAGTATTACACATGACTGTTTATGAATAACATTGCCAAATTATGTGAAGTCATTCGTAATCTATGAAATGTTTTTCGGTCGCCAGCCTGAGTATCTGGAAGAAACCACATTTTGTTTCTGTTTCACACATTAAGGAAATACAGTATTTATTGTTTCTGTTAAGTGTGTTGTCTTCTTTCTGTGTAGTACAACTGCACGGAATGTGAATTCTTATATCCACAGGGACAAAGATAAAAATGGGCCAGACATCAAAGAGTGGCTTTTGTAATTATTTAATACGAATAGGTGATTTTCACAAATTTATTTGGTGTCCTAATAGTATTCAGGTCAGTCCCTAATTAGTGTCAGGATCATTTCAGTTCTTAGGCCCGTTCTACAGTGACATGGAAGTGTAAGAAAGCAGATGTGCAACACGTGAACGAAACGTGCACATGGAGCGTATAAAATTTTCTATTATTCAATGCATGGAAATTCATGCTTAAATGTACAGTCTTTCACTCTACTAAACTAAAACGTATTTCGCATGTAACATTCTAACATTAGTAAAAACTTAATTTACCATTTATAAATAGTTTGGTACAGTAGAACCCCGAATTAACGAAACGCCACGGGACCCGAAAATGTTTACTCTAAATCAGTGTTTCGTTAAAGCCGACTTCATTTTCTTTCACCCCACTCCCCTCCCCAAAAATGTAGAATCCTCGGGCATGTTTCATTGGAATGTAAGAACATTTTTAAAAAGTCTGCTAGCTCAAAACAATAATAAAATACATATACCATCAACAGGTAATTCCACAGCCATCAAAGAAAAAAACACGGAGAAAAAACTTTAAGAACTTCAAGTGGAATGCTCATCGAGTGTACACATGGTGAGTAAGGATGCCCGTGTGCCATCAACACGTGAGAAGTGATGACTATAACACAGCTCCTCCAACAAAATTCGGGAAATTCCTATGAAATATTTAAAATAATTGTAATGAAAACTGAATTAAAAATATGTTAGACAACAATAAAATAATAATTAAATGTGTGCAACAGCAGTGGCCGTTGTAACTTGTAGGCAGCCGTGCTCGGGAAGCAAACTGGATGGTCTGCTTGCTAAAATACTTTGCACTTTAGCATCAGAGAAACAAATTATTTATGTTGGTAATACATTTGCAGGGGTCAAAAATGGTCACTTATCTCACTTATTTTGTATCAGTCACTTTTTTGTCACTTTTATTTTTAAAAATCACTTGTTTTACTTTTTTTCATAATTTGTGGCTCTAAATACACATTAGGTAGCTATTCATAAGTTAACTTTCTTTCCACCATTGGTGCTTGAATTTTTTTTTGTTTAATTAATTTTTGTTAAATATTTAGCATCGCTTTCAGCAATACAAGGAACGTGCTGCGTCGAATATTCAACAATCAATTGACTTTGCTGTATCTATTGGCAGTGTTATTGGTCGGAGTTTTTCTCACGTCATTCCGTGTTATGATGCGTTGGTTGTGATACAGTTTTGTTTGTATTGTGCGTATTTATTGCAAGGTAATCCAGTAACTGGGACGCTAGTATTGCAGGTGTGTATGAGTTTCTATGTGCTGAGAAGATGGGGAAATGTCGTTTTTGTGGCGAGTGGCTGGAGAGATGATGATGGATATATCATTAGCGAGTGGGCAAAAAAATACAACTATGCAGATTTTTTTGCGCGGTATATTGGGTTATAATAAAAATAACAAAAGGTTACCAAGCACTAGCTCAGCATGCTACTTGTTAGCGGCACAAGTAAGAATGTCGGGATAAGTTGGCTCCTAGTCAGCTTAAATTTGCACTAGTTCGACATTGTTCAATTTCCATTTCAAGTGAAATGTCCCCAGAAAACAGTGAAGTGTTAAATGTCTTTACACTGTAAAAGATAATGCTACGAGTGCAGAACTGAAATGGGTAATGAAATGTATTGTTTCAAATTACTCAGCGGCATCTAGTGGAGTTATAGTTGATGTTTTTAAAAGTATGTTTGATGAAGGTGTACCTGAAAACTTTAGTTTGAGCAGCACTCAATTTAGTTATATGTTAACTAATGCTTTAGGCCTGTATTTTCGCAGTGAAATTTTGAAAGACATTGATGGTGCTTACTATTCAGTTTGCTATGAGGTAAAACAACAAACCACATAGGCAGAAAGGAACTGCAAGTTGCTGTCAAGTTTTGGTCTAATATGAAGCAGGAGATGTTACTCACTTATTGGATCTGCTACGGGTGAAGTACTAGTTGTGAAAATTAATTCTGCTCTAGACAGTGCTCAGTTACATCATCAGAAGTTGTTGTTGTTAGGTAGTGATGGCCCTAATGTTAACAAGAAAGTTGCCTGTATTATAAGTGAACAGTTTGTTTCCATTCGCAAGACACTCCTTGTGAATATTTGCACATGCAGTATCAACACACTTCACAATGCATTTCTCAGTGGCCTGAATAAACATGGAGAAGATGCAGCTGATCTGGTAATAGCTGTCCATGATTTATTTGATGATGGCATTCAAGTTGTGAGGACTGCTCGCTGTTACAAGACGAACTATCTCTTCCGAGACTCAACTTTATCAAGCACATTCCATCAAGGTGACTCGCTTTGGAAGGAGCTGCATCGCGGTTGGTTGAACAGTGGGAAGTACTCGCAAAATACTTTCTCGGTTATGTTATATATAATAATAATAAAAAATTTAAAAAATAGAATATTCATACATTTTGCTGGTGCGTTCCAGAGGGAAGAATCTATGATACATGTTATGCATGATGAACTCGAAACTCTTGCTAAGACTTTGCTTGGGAAGGTTTACAAACCTGAACATATGCAAGTTGTTGGTGTAAAAGAAGATTTATTAAAAGCTGAAAACTTACTTCCTGCTCAAAAAATTCATGTTGGGGAAGATGTTTTGGCAGAAATTTCAAAGGTATGTTCTGAGATTAGTGAATTTAATATTAATTATTTTTAAATTGAACTTTCAGGCTGGCCACTTTACGTGAGAAAAGTGAAAAGACAGGGAATTTCGTAGCTGCCGGCAAAAGTCAGGAAACTATATCAAGTAGGCCTACCCTATTACATAGTTTAATTCACATAATGTCCCAACTTAACTTTGGTTACAGAATTTACACAAGTTGCTAAGTGTTCAGTTTCAACAGTGTGGATATAAACTAATTTTCATCACTGGTGAATTTCTAACTGAATTTTGTGAAAATCTTGTTATCTTAGTCAATTAAGAATAATTCATTTCAAACGTTGTACTGTAATGGTTTCCTATTTCCATCTTCTTACAGTTTTGAGATGTCGTTATTCCGTAATCATAAAATCTGGGAAAGTTAAAAAAATGTTTCAGGTCGAGGAAGTGGCCATCCTGACTTGTAACAAATTTCCAAATCATAAATTAAATATGTTGCAGGTGGATGAAAAGTTTCAGCTGGAGTTTTTCGCCAGAGTGAAAAACCATTAGGTTAAGCGTGTCCCCCCATTATCAGAAAATCGCCCCCAACAACTAAACCACTTTTGATGAATTGCCATTGCCTGCAGCCAAAATGAGTTTCACACCGTAATTGACGAGACTAGCAAAGGGTTTGCCCATTGTTGTTGATGGAAGTAACCTGTTAAAGGAGTGGAAACTAATCCAGTGTGAAAAGGAATATCTTAGTGTGGGCCGTATCGATAACTACTGGGCTAAGTTTTTTGATTAAAAACAGCATGGGAGATGATAAACACCCTAATGTTGCTAAAGTTGTGAAAGCACAGTATTCCTGAGGCATGTAAGAGATTGTAATATGTAATAAAAACACTAATAACTTTTATTAAAGCTTTTGTGGTACAATTATTACAATGGTATTAAGGCCACTGGTTCCTATTTATACTGTTTTTGCAAATTTAATATTTTGAATTCTGAAATGGAGCAGGTATCACAAAATCATCACAAGGAAATGTTGGCAAATCTTTGTATTATGTAGCTTAATTTCTTCAAAACGTAAGTTTCTAAAATTTTGGCTAATTGTTGAGTTAATTAATTTTTGTAAAGTCAAAAACCATCCAATATTATTAAACCTTATGTTAAAAAAAAAAACTATACTCAATAGTACAAACAACTTCCAAAATCTCTATGTAATGGTTTTATCATATCTGCATATTTTTAGGAATTTAAAAATAAAACTTACTAAAATAACATAAATAAGGTTCCATGGCCTTAAACAACTACATATGGTAAATATTTCAAACTGAAGAATTATTTTGACACACACCATTGCAGTAAATGGTGTGTCACAGAAAACCAGAGAATACACACAAGCAAACAGACAAGTAAACAAACAAACAGGACTTTGCTTGCAACTAGGAAACATAGATAAACATATACATGTTGAGTTGCTGAAAGAGTACAGTAAGGCAGAGTGAAATCAGCAAATACAAAAAGATACGCCATCAGCACTCCCCATCAGCTGAGTGAGCATCAGGAACAACAACTGTAACTGAATAAAATTAAAAATGGATTAAGTGATGCACCATAGGCTCGCTGAAGGTGCTATTTTTTAATAATATGTGTAGGAGCACACATATTATATTTTGGGTGTGCCAGTGTTTAAAGAAGTTCTCAAGGACCTAACATTGTACAGCACAAAGGTGCGTACTTTTGCATCATCCTCTTCATAAAACAAATCTGTAGGAAAATCCCAACATGTATTTTGCATTGGTTGGTAGGAATTTACAAATAATTATGTACAGTACATTCACATCTGAAACACAATACCTATAAACAGGTTTGTAGTAGTGCACATTATTTTTACAATCCAAATCTGAGTTTGTAACAGTTGTGAAGGCTGTTATGTGAACAACTTTTTGTCGGAAAACATTTTATGTTATATGATGCAATTCAACACTTAACTGAGAGTGTGTACGTGCACATGCATGTACATGTTCATGTGCATATGCATGTGTGTGTCCATGTTCGTGTGTGTGTGCAGAAATCATCTGCGGGAGACGAAAAAACTGGTTTCTGCTTAGAAACCATTGTGTACAAGACTGCCAACACAACAGTGAAAAACCAGAACTCAGGTTAGACTACATAAGCTGGGCAAAATACTTGCTACATATATTTTAGATACAAAATACAAATAGATATGTATTTGAAATACAAAATACATGTGGACAATCTGAAAATACAAGTTACAAAACTGTATTTTGCAATATATAACATAAACAAAAACAAACTTACATCACTAGCAATTACATATCAAAATATATTTCCTAATAACACTAAAGTTTTCTTTACTTGAACATGTTTCCAAGCTTTAAGTCACTAGAAAAGCGTTGCTTAGGACAATGTGTAATAAGAACATATCCATTTAATCCACATTTTCTATTTCTGAAAACACAGCACCATATAAATTTAAATCTTGGGGGTATTATTCATAACAGTATAACATTTATATTTCATGTGAAATAATTATACTGCATTATACATAATCTATAAATAAAAATGTTTGACACTGTAACAGAATAACACAAAATTACATCAACAATTAACCATTTAAAAAGTTATTAATACTCAATGAATGATCTACTTTTTTGTAGTTAGACAAAGACTCTGTAATTATTAAGAATTGAAACTTCTTGGGGTGTAGTAGAATGAATTACCAGATCTAAAAATCCATATTTTAGGGCTTTTTGATTGTGCTTAGGGCCTATTTGAATAGGAATGTATTTGTACTAAACAAAATATTTATCCACTTAAAGAAAATTTGATGACTCACCATTTTATTTAAATAATTACTATATTTTAAACTAAAAAAAATTTTAGATTTCCACTCCTAAATTTAGATTTTTTTGTCAAGATTGGCAAAAGTGAATTTTGTTATTTTGGAATGCCAAAAAACATTCAAAAGCATTCAAAACCAAAAAGCCTCTATTCACACACTCCTATACACAATGTGACATGTCAATAAATTCTCTACTATATATTTTTTGATTACTTCTTCAACTCTGATAATTTACTTACTTTTCCACAGACACGATAATTGTTTCCAGTCAAAAATTAGAAAGCTGTTATGGTGTTACAGGTTTTAAAAAATATTTAATTCAGTGATGCCAAAATTTTGATAGTCTACAAACTACAATCTAGGAGTGTAAGGATCAATCCCTTATTCAAACTTAGGTACACATTGTTCAGCTTGCAGGAGAGTAGGGATCAATCCCTTATTCAAACTTAGGTACATATTGTTCAGCTTGCAGGAGAGTAGGGATCAATCACTTATTCAAACTTAGGTACACAGCTTGCAGGAGTGTAGGGATCAATCCCTTATTCAAACTTAGGAACACTTTAGCTTGCAGGAGCATACGGATCAATCCTTTATTTAAACTTTGGTGCAAACTGTTTAGCTTGCAAACGAACCCTTTCAGTATATGCATCGAGAGCATTCCTGCAATCAAAAGAAAAAACAACACAAAATTGCATTACAAATCTGTTGCTGATATTCTGCCTACTTAAGTGGTTAACTTGATACCTACATGGGATTAAAAGTACAGTGAATTAAGTCATTGCTTATTTATGGTTCACAAACAAAATTCCCAAATGCACATGACTGTAGAACATCTAACCATTTCCCAAAATATTTTTTCCCCTTCCTATTCTGGAGATGAAAATATTATATTGTTCTCAATTCAGTTTTTGTTTACTGTATGGCAATGATATATTTTAAAAATGTTTGTTCATAAAAGAGAAATAAGAAAAACCAAATCAAAATGCATGGTGAAGACATCTCTAGTAACAGTAAACAATACAGGGTATGGAGACATTTGTATGTAGACTTTAGAAGCATCACACTTGCGGCAGTGTGTGCTGATATTACTTACCTTCAGAGACTGTTGTCACTACAATCCAAAATTAGGCAAAAGAGCTATACTTGTAATGTTTTGATGAAGTGTATTTTTCAAAAAACTGAATTCCATTTTAGCTTACGTTCTTTAGGAAAGAAATGTTTATGAGACAATGTGCCTGTCCATCTATATGTGTCACTAATAACTTTTATGCACAAATTACATTTTATCAAACATGGTACACACAAAATACTTAGTACAGTCTTTTGACTTTTGTGTAGTTTTTTCATGTATAGTGTTTGTTCTTTTAAAAAACAGCTTTTTGAAAATTTTGACAGTGTGTCGTGATATCTTGGGAATCATATGGCCAATTTAAACAAAATTTTACTTTATGTTTTGTTATCTAAGCACTAAATGTGAGAGCAGTAAACTCTCATAAATCTGGACACAGGGAATCCATGGTACTCAAGAAATCTGCGTTTTACAATAAAAAAAATTGTGTGCTGCCCTGTACTGAGCTGTTACAGCACAAACTGTGTTTCACTGCGCTGTGTTGCATGACCATGCTGTGTTGCCACCATGCACTTATCTACTATAAGGGAGGGAGAGAATAAGCAGTTCAAGGTCGAGGTCTTGCTGGCTCTTTGCTGTGTGTTGCAGCACAGTGTGTGGCACTTGGCTGCACTGGAAAGTTGTGTTGTCACAGTGTTTTTCTACAATGCCAAAGATTAAGAAGAAACATATAACATTAACAAAAAGAGAAAACTCCAGATCTGCGAAAAGCTGGATCAAACTGTATGTATTGTTGCTATATTGAGCTCAAGTACTATACAAGGGTGACAACTATGTACAATAACAAAAAGCAAAAGGACAATCTCAAAATTTTCAATGCTGACAGTAACTCAGAAAATGAGTTGTAGGTAATGTAAAATGTTTCTGTAGATTTTGCGTGTTCTGTGTTTGATGGCATTCACTGCAAAAGTATTGAAAGACTGTAAACTGACAGTCATTTCTTACTGCATGTAGAGTGGCATGCAGCATAGAAAACATAAGCAGTAAGCCAATTTATTTTCACTGTACAGTAGTTTTTAAATAAATAGTTGTGTATAATTCTGTGCATAGTGCAGTACTGTACTGAAATTATTAGTATTACACAAATAAAAATTACAAAACATAGTCTAATTGTCCTGCAGGAAATGTAAACGTGGGCCACATGTGGTAAATTCAGGTTTAAAAAGAACATAACATTATGTTAAGTTTAAGTTTTATATTAAAAAATCACAGACTGAAAATGTAACACTGGATGTAAGGGAGAACACCTGGGATTCAACTTGCTATGGAAATTTCTTGTTAATAAAAGGTCTGAAAAGCAGAGTAATTGTTATTGCCGATATTACCCATATTCTAGACAAATATCCTAACCTTCCTTGTTGTCTATAAACATGTACAAATTAAATTATTTTCTAAATACTGATTTCTAAAACAGGTTGTGCAGTGATCTAAGAGCCAAGAACTCAAAATCCCTGGAATTGATAGTTGGTATCCCCCGATTTGTTATTATATTTTAGGTAAAAATTTAAAGAACACCTGTAATACATAATAAAACTGTCAAAGAACTTTTGCTAATGTTTATTTATAACTGTAATAATGTATTAAAAATAGAACAAAAAGAACACAGTTTTTGTAAGAATAAACAAAAATAATAAAGTAAAAAACAAATTATTTTTATGCAAAATGTATATTTTTTTGAAACATGGTATATTTAATACTCATTTTAAGAACATAATTTTTTTCACTGTCAAATAGAGGGAAATAATATTAAATTTATAACACTTGATTCGACAGCCCCTTTAAATATTTCGAAAACAATTTTTTTTCTCCAGAAATACAGCATACACATTGTTAAGCAACCTGTTTTGGTGCTATCAAACAGGCAAAAATACAAATAGCTCAAAATAAAGCTTAAGAAGTGAACCTAATTGCTTGCTTTACTCCTCCTAGAGATGGTAATTACAGGGCAGAGCACACAGATAACTAAGCATTAGATAAACAATTGATATAGTGTGACGCGTCCCTCTCTGCTTCTGATGTGTGTTGCTATTTGGACTATTGCTGTTGTAGTCTACTGCAGTTGGTGTTGAGGTTATGTTAAAGTTTGCGCGTGCTCCGGATAGCTCAGTTTGATTTAATTTCAAGGTTAACCAATCATCGTGACTTCATCAATAACCACTCATTCAGTCAACGGTTGATTTATTTTTTGTTTAACTTTGACAGATGTTTACAAAAG
>PNEQ01046777.1:0-10074 GCA_003012365.1 Medauroidea extradentata | reverse complement strand
TTAGTGCACATTTACAGAGTCCGTGCACGGGATTGGCACCACTGATAAGGCACTCGGCCGTATTTGTAAACAAACACTTGTACAGGTTAAGAAATGTTACAACGGCAGTTAAACATGGAAAATAAACACTGGATAAACACTTGGACGTAAGTAAATACTGTTTCACAATTAAAGCTTCGTCTTCCACTCTTACATGCTAGAATATTATCGTTACGTGAAAATAAACGGCAATCGGCAAAGGTGCGGGCGAATACTAGTGCTCTTAGGCCTAAATAGTAAAGTGTTAAAAATCGGGGGCGAGCGTTAACGTAATATATAAGTGGACGTGACGGGATGGCGTCAAACATTATGTTGAAGCACCTTAGGTTTTTAGATTTCACTGCTTAATATCAGTGCTGTATATTTTATCTGTACATGTATAAAAAACTTATCTTTAGTAGTAGTATCGGTACACTTATAAGACAAACGTTTTTGATTCTTCTTTAACACAGTCTTAATGTTTTAGTTTAACACCTACCAAATAAGCTGTACTGTTCTGCGTTATCACAATCACAAACAAATCTCCATGCCTGATTTGCTTTCACTTTCCACATAAAACTTGTATAGCTGGTCTCTTTGCTTTTTAATATTGTAAGCTGTAGACATTCCTACCCCATACATCATACATATTGACTCACAGAACTTCCTGCACCCAGTTTTTTCCAACATATCCACTTTTTCTTGAATGGCGATAACTTTTTTTGCAGCTTAGCCAGTATCAAACAAATGTACGGTAATGTCGAATATTTATGGTGTTTAAAAATGTTCAGAAAATTAATTCCTAATTACAGAGTTCCAGTTGTTGAAATTACAGATAATGGGTGCTCTACTGTACTCAAATTTATAATGTAATATTTTTTAAGAAAATATGCCACAGATAAGCAGCAAAGTGGACCATCTTCATACTGGTAACTGAGAGTGTATTATATTTTCCAAATAATTTTCGAATTACTACGAAGCTCTGCATACACGCTATGAATCAATCCTGCATCGTAATTTCAATTTTACAAATAAAAATGTCAAAAAATACTTAAGTTACCTTCTAGTAAAAAACAGATGAAAGCCAGTTGCTGCAGCAACAGGTTGTTCACAGCCTGGCACCAACAAGGAACCTTGTTCCAGCACAGATGATAACACAGCTGCCACATCTGGGCTTGCGAGGTCTATGTCCTCCACAAGCAACCACTGGCCTTTCAACAAAGCCTGCAATACATAAAACATGGTTTTTATAGGTTTCAAAAGCATCAAACACATTTTTACCAAACAATCATACCTAAGTTTGTTCCACGTGAAAATATGCATACAAAAAAAAATACATCGCCATAGATTACAGCATAGTTACAGTCGGCCCACCTTATCTGTGGTATTTTGTTCCAGAAAACCTGCGGATAACGAAAACTGTGTATATTCAAGAAACCTTAATAACCAACATAAACCACCATGTGCATTTTATAATATATAAAAAAATTTTAAACCCTAAATCCACGTACTAATATATTTGTGTGAGGTACAGAACTTAAATACGTTCATAAAGTGCCCCACAACATTTAAATATAGTAAAAATGCTACATCACATGTGCAATGCAGCGCGTTAGGTACAGCAGCAACCACACTGCGCGGCCGCGAAGACTTGGCAACAGCATGCGAAGAACCAGGTGATCTGCCTGATGTCGCAACATGGAACAGCCTGATGCACCACGCTAGCTCTCCACCCTACACTGCCAAGGACGCGCGCTGTGCGAAGAGGGAGTGTCGCCACAAGAGTTGATGGAATTGTATTTGATGATAATATTTCTCGCGTGCAATGCTTACTTTATCTGTGTCAACAAAACATAGGTATAAAACAACAGTGGAACACGCACAACTAAGACTTCATAAGCGTTAATATTTTGCAATTATCTATAAATATTTTTTGCTTGTATTACATGCATATAAATTACAGAAAAGAACAGAATTACAAACATAAAATCAGAGGCCAGTAAATATGTGTCCATAAAGCTTATCTACGAAAAGAAAACATGCTTCAGACTACTTGTGAATGTGACTTAAGACACCACGCACACTGGAAATATTTTATAGTCCTCAAACTTGACTGAAATCGGTATTTTCACGCGGTTGTTACTAATTTACATGTAATGGATTTGTACGAAATTGAGCTCTACAAGTACACTGGACTTTGCTACAGTGACGCGTTCAATTAAACAATACGGTGACCACTTAAAGTCCCACAGTAAAAACGTTACGGCGGGAACACTGTGCGCACATTTACGTCTCTGGCCGTAGAGGCGATATCACAATACATGTGCCAGCTGGCATCGCTCGTAGCGCCTCATCAATTTTCAACCTCACACATACAAACAAACCCTTGGCCAGCTGGCCGCCTTAAGGATGTTAGCAGTTTCATTTTAAATACAGCATCACTGATTACGCTAAAATAGACTTAGCGCAACTTTTTTCCCACACACAAATAAAATTTTTTTAAAACTTCTGTTAACACAGATAAGGACAAAGTTTTAGTGGTTTTCATTTCAATACAGTGCCACTGATTGCACTAAAATTAACTTGGCGCTATTTTTTTCTGTCATTTTTTGCAGTACTAACACTTGTACTTATTTGTCGTGCTTTATTTCCTGACATATGAACGATACCCACGTTTTTTCCCCGTACCTGCGGCCAACTGTTACAACAGACATGTTATCTTTTATTAAATGTAGCATTTTCATTTTGTCAGTCAAACTAAGAACTTAGCAATCTCTCTTCGGTTTAGAAGGATTTCTACAGTCTTTCTTTTTTGGAAACATTACGCTGCAGGCCACAAAATCGTGTATAATTGAACACTTTACATGCACTTCAAGGCTGTACAAGACAATGTAATTAAATACACGTGTGTCTCCTGTGTGGAAGCAGTTTGCGAGCAGGCGACGTGGCCCGTGGGATATATCAAATCATATTGTTTTGGAAGCGTGCGACAGGATATATACAAGTTAAGTACTGCCGCCGCTCGCACATTCGAAACATCATCGCTTCCTTGCCACTCCCGCCCGCACCGCATCATGCTACAATAACCGCGTGCACCTGACCAAGCACATTGCGTAACGAAGCAGATAACAGGAGTTGACAACACAAGACTAGCTGCTCTCGTACACTGCGAGTGACGCGCTACTAATTTGTGCAGCACACAGTGCGCTGCACGTACGAAAATACAAATTCTTAAGAATTTCATACTTATATTAATTTTTTTCGTCAATTTTCAACCGCAGTTGGTGAAAACCGCGGATACGAAGTCCGCGGATAAGGCGGGCCGACTACACAAAATATGTTGATCTGTTAAAATACCTTTAAAAACTACACTACATGTGACATAGTAAAGAAATGAGAACATGTAGGTACAGTAATAAAGTACAATGTTAACATGTTTACAACAGGCTCTACTATGCACTCAGTAACAAAACAAACTATACTTCACAACTCTATCAACATATCTTAAGAAATGCTTACAGTAGTGAGAATCCCTGGCTCCCATTTAAACTCTCCCAGGGTGCTGGTTGTTGTGTAAGTTCCAACCAGTAGTTTGCTATCAATCTCTTCACTCATCTGTAGTTTCACAAAAAGTGCAGTGTCTCTTCCTTAAAATAAAAAAAAAATCCATATTTAACATCAAAATTTTTATATTAATTAACAACTGAAAATACATCATACACCTTGTGAAAAATAATCTTAATTTAAGTTTCTTAAAGAACAAATTATCACATAACAAATGTTACACATTAAAGATAATCTTACTATTTATGAAATAATATATTTTTTTGACATTGGACTTCACTTTAAGCATAGGACCGACTAATGGCAATAACTGACATGTAATAAAAATGTTTTTTCTTTCATCAGCTCACAGAGACTGAAAAACAAAGGTACAAGACATGCCAAATCCAAAATGAACAGAATAGTGTTTCAACTGAGGAGCAACTTGTAAACACAAATTCCATAGGAGTTAATGCAATTAACAAGGAATAATTTCATTCTTCCCCCATTACCACTCCTGGCACTAACGTACCACCTTTAATGCATCTTGTGTATGTTAAATGTACTTCACTGGATCCGAAATTGTGCACCATACTCAACTTACGCTGTCAACTATCCAAAGTAATACCAAAACCCACAATCTGATGTGGGAAAAGTTAATTGTCAGCACCAGCAGGTACCTGTCAGTTACATGATGCTGATGACATGTCATTATTTTTTAACACTTGACGTGGTTTCGGCGGTGAAAGTCACACGTTGGTGAACCAAAACCTCTTGATGCGCTTGTGGACTTTTGATGCCCCACGCACCTGGTAGGGAAACGGGTAGTCTGTCGGCGAGGATGCAATGGCTAGATAGCAGCGTGCTCCACTCCCAGGATGCACACCCGAAGCGTCGACCGCAGTCTTCTTCGTCGGACTCTCCCCACCTCATAAAGGCTATTACAGCGAGGGAAACTAGCGCTGCACTGAAGGTTGCGCTTCCAAAGTAGGTGTAGCCGAAGGTGGAAGGGAAGAAGTGGCAACAATGGAGTGCTGTTCCCCGGACAGGATAGCACGGAAGTGCCTAGGTTAGGAGTTACATCAGATGGGGGTCCACAAGGTTGGGATGGGGTTGAGACGCAAACTGGTATTGAGGAGGGGGTGCTAAGGAAGGCTGATCCACCAGGGGACCGTAATGCCAGCCGGACAATGGCGTGGCCGTTGAGTGGTGTGTCTCGTCTAGCGGCGGCAGAAAACCTCCCTCAGGATCCAATACACCCCTGTCTCAGGATCCCTAACCTCCAGTGCCTTCTGTACCAACTTAGCAAACTCCTGTCGGGCCCTCAACTTCCTACCAGACCTCTTAGGCATAGCCTGACTGTGACTCAATTGAAGATGTGATGATAAGACTAGCTGATTATTGGAAACTGGTATCCTGTAGGATCACCTGTTGTGGCATGAAAAGTCTTAATGCGGCGGCACCATTGTTGGTGCTGGGTAGGCGGACTTGTAGAGGAGCGCTATAAGTGCGCCTCAGCACATCTCTAAGCCTGTTCACCTCTCCTGTCAAGACAAGACCAGACACAGCTCGGAAAGAGCACAGTGTAGTCGTGCTACCTCCAGAGGGCATAACGTAGAAAATCTGGAAGGCGCGCAGCTCACACCTCCTCCCAGTCGTAGGATGATTATGACGACCCAAAATCAAACTCCTGTTGCGATCCTATGGGATGCAGGGGTCCCAGGTGCCTTGCAGGCGGATGGGTTTGTCAACAATGTAAGGTATGGCGAGTGAAGAAAAGAAAGGAATGGAGTTGCTGCGTTGTTTATTGGCATGCGCCAACAATGAAACTGAAACACACTGTGCCTAAAAAGCCTGAAGGGCGTGTAGGAAAAAACCGAAGAGCACTAGCTTCCGTGGGGAGTGTCGTTGATGCAGGTGACGATGCCTTGGAAAGCGTCTCTTGGTTGGCGAAGCTGGACAGCTGGCGTAGAAGGCTTTCACTGTTGTGATGGGTGCTTCTGGAAGGGATCCGGCGGTCGCTGGTCTTCCAAGCCTGGAGCTGTAGGTTGGTTGCAGCTGAACTGCCACTGAATGGCGAGTGATTGCGACTGGCTTCGGTGGCTCGTGCTCCCTCTTTTATGCCCTTCTCTGGGTGGTCTGTGGAGATTGAACAGCCGCTTGCCTAATGAGAGACGGCTCGGCCACCAGGAGTGGTCCTTCCCTTCTCTGCGGTCTCTGTGCTGCGGGTGGCATGTCTACGTGCAGCAAAACGTCTAGTAGAAAAAATACGTTAGAATATCCTTGCCCAGGGTTTTTGTAAACGAAGGATAACTAAGGATGGGTTAGATAGGTTTTTTATATGTAATATTTGATGTCAGGTTAGAGTGCACTGACGTGTGCGGGAGTAATAAGGGTAGAAAGGATTAACAATGGGTGCGGAAATATGGAACGGGCAGGATGAGGCGGCTGCTTCGCAGCTGAAGACACTGCGAGCATGTGTCACACTATTTACGTGAAGCGACCAGCCTGTGCTTGGGGTATACTTTTTCAATCAGTCAGTCGTGTTTCTAGGATTTTCTTTAGTCACTGTTAATGTTTATTTGTTTTGCATAAATAATGCTGGCCAGTGTTACTAACACTTCAGAACCAAGAGCTGGTCAGCCTATTTTAAGGTAAGTATAGGGCAGCGATGATGCCTTTATTATTTCAACGGCCGCAGTGTGTCGCCCGGCCACCCTACTTTAAGCCATTGCCTGTAGATGCTTAAACTGCTGGTGTTTACACAATTGTAAATCAGTAGTAATTGTTTCAATGAGAATTCCATGTTTGTTGTTTTAAGCCTAATAATCTTATATGAAAGTAATAAATAATTTAAATATTATAATTTTGATGAACAGGTTATCACCTAGATAACCCACTATAAATGTAAAACCGTTTTTGGGCCTGGCGAAACAGTACAGTAACAGAAAAAAGTGTCTGGATGAAATTGCTAGTGATTAGTATTTTCATTGTAATATTTTAATGTCAAATATGTGTTCTCAAGCCTGAAGTTGGAATTATTCTGGGTTCTGTTTTCGGAAGGCACGTGAAATTAAAATAAATATGTCTTGTGTGGACTTTTCTGGCACAGCATAAAAATTCAAGCAACTCTTCAAAATTTTACGAGAAATTGATCCTTTAAAAGTTATCGCAGTTGGAAAGTTTTTAGTGTTTATTTTGAAGATGTGTAAATAAGTTCGGCCAGCCCGGCCATGGTGCCGCAGGGGCGAAAACCGATAGGGGTTAACAGAGGGTACTGCAAGGTGTACAGCCGGCAATGTCAGATGCCAAGACTTTATTTAATATTATTGATATTGTAATAATTAATCAGTAAAATTGCAAAACACATCTTTATGCTCAGCAGAATTTTGCAGATTTTTCAGTAATTTTAGTTTGTTAATTTTGTACCCAGGCCGGTTATTTGATCTCACTATAATGTTACAGAACATTTTACCGGAATGTAGGCCGTCATGGTATCTTGAGACGCCATTGCGGTTGCCGTAGCTGGTCACTTTGTTCTTGACTGTCGAGAAAGCCAGACGTGTGTCGCGCTGCATGAATTTTAGCACGTGGTAAGCCGAGGGGCGTGAACGATAGTCATGGGGCCGCGATGGAAGACGGTAAAAAGACTTGCTAGTATTCTTCATTAATTAATAATTGTCAGTTATTTGATGTAAACTTACGGCAGAATCAACTGCGTCGCCGGCCCACTATCGGTTACTGAGGTCAGCACGTGCTATTTTTCTTTTGAGTTTGGCTTCGTTTTGGTTTGCAGTTATTTTTCAGTTTCATCTTCTGCTTATGTAAAAAGAGAAGCGCGGTTGCGTGAGTTGTTTATAAAGAGAGAAAAGGTAATAAAAATGGGCTATTGATTGAACTACGTTTTTGACTACCTTTCTGCATGCGTCTACCCTTCAATACCACGAAACCCTGAGATAAGAGACCGGAGAATCTGTGAGAACTGGTTAGATTAAATAATTTTTAGTATTGTAATAGAACACGTGGGCAGCAACTTGTGGGAGCATAGCAATCCGGCTCATCTGTGCCACCACATTTGCCTTACCCCTTTTTCTCAATGTAAAGTAGGATGTTTATTTTACTATACTACTTTATGCTGCTCCCGCTATTATATACTACTGTTGTGACGTGCACTGGCACGTTGCACTTACTTGGCCTCTTATTATACAGTAATTTCAATTTTTTTGTCTTAATATGATTTTTTTCCTGGTGTTTATAGCAAATTAAGTAAACCAACTTAACCAGGGATAAGGATGTATACGGCGGGATCCAACATATTAATTGGGGATGCTAATAGAGAAATTAACATTAAAAGTCTATTCAAAATTTAAAATTTAACTGTTAAAGCAAGAGAAAAGTATTTAATTTTACGTGTCAATTTTATCGGATTTATGTCGTGTTTGGACTCATTTTAAAGCTTAATTTAATTTCAAGCAACTTTTCTAAGTAAACTTTTCTTATATTTTGTCTTGTTTGGATTTTTTTAAATTTCAAGTAGCCTCTTAGCTTGCTTCTCCTGGAATGGGATTTATGTAGCAGGCTAGTCATAGTTCTCTTGCTTGGAAGCACATACAGAGAAGTGCTGGCTTTTAAAATTTCAAATAAGCTCTGAGCTAGCCTGTGCTTTGGACGAATTTATCTGGCAGGCAGATCAGAGTTCACTCGCTTGGAGACACGTACAGGGACGTGCTGGAATGCGATGAGCTCTGCCGGGCGTTTCTCGATCGACGTGGGTGGTAGTGTCGGGCGCAAAACTCCGTGAAGGTGGTGATCCGCGACAGATTGATGACGCTGCACATCCCCAATTAATAAACTAATGAATATTTAGCTGGTATTATGGAATAAAATGCTTCGTAAATTTATCAGTATCTATGTTACATACAATTTTTAGGTTATAAACATCAATTAACCAGCTTTTTAGGCAAGTTGGATCTTGATGTATCCCTCCGCCACTCGGCCGAGTAAGTCCGGGTGTCCGCCCAGCAAAGTTAGTTGTGTTTCATCGGAGCTCGTGACCGGTCGCCGGGAGATGGCCGGCTAAGTTTTCTTGTCTGTGTTTGTCATCAGTTAGTTGTGATCCATCGGAGATAGGGAAAGGTCGCCGGGAGATGGCCGGCTGAGTGTTTTGATTAGTTGGGGCGTCATGGCGGCAGGGAGAGGACGTGTTAGACGGGGCATAGGGGCTGTGAAGCCTAGAGTGCGGATTCGTTAGTCGAGCTTAGCTTTATTTTCTTTCTTTGTTGGCATGTTGCCTTTTAATTTAGTAGTAAACAACCAGTAGATATTCATAACCATATAGCCGGTGATTAAGCTAGACAAAGTGCCGGGCCAAGTACTACTACTCACACAGAGGGCAGGCGGAAATGCCTAATACGTAGATAAGAAAAAGTCACCTCATCTAACTCTGGGCGAGCACTCGCAATGTGAATTGCCTTTGTCTGTTAAAGTGCGTCAAAAGAAAGGTTAAATAAATAAAAAAATGCCGATATTATGATTTTTATTTATTTATTCATCTGTGGCTGATTAACCTCACTGCTATCAGGGCATCAATATAATAGGTACCGCCTCCACATCAGCTCGCTGTGTTTTGCCATTTTTCTGCCTGCTAACTACTTGCAATAGCAACGGAGAGGAGAGTTACGTCCCCGGATCAACATTAACTACATCAGCGACGCAGACGTAGAAGCAAACCCACTACATTCTGTCGCCGCGAACAGGAACACATAACCTCTAACAACTATATACATAAATAACAAGAAGACGGACCAGACCAACTACATTCTGCCGCCCCGAACAGGGACATCGGCGACGTACTTCCAACATCAAGATAACAACAACACGGAAACGAAGGAGCCCCACTACATTCTGCCGCCCCGAACAGGGACATTGACAACGTAACATCCCAACATCTATACAAACAACAACATACGTAGGAGCCCCACCACATTGTTAATATTTTTCCTATGTTTGTATTATTGTTATTCACAAATTTGTTATGTTTTTCTTCAGGCCACATACCTAGACAACCAGAAATCACAGACTTCCATTAAACAATCTATTGTAAAATAACGTCACAAAACTAACCTTGATATTTCATGTTTTGAATACTATTTTAATTACATATTTTTATGCAGAACACGAGCATCTAGACAGTTGGGGAATTTTTACTGTTGTCAGTAATTTTGCGCGTCCATGCAGCTGTGAAGTGTTCAGCCACTTCCCCATCTTGGTTAAATCTTTAAAAGGTGTTTTTAGTTTTTTTATTTAAATTTATGTTATGTAAATCTTTCTTAACAGGCTATATGCCATTTTCAGGGTGAGTTTGTCAGGTGTCCGGTGTGATGCAACAGAATTCAATAACCTAGTAATTGGGGACATGTTAATTTAAATTCATCGTTTCAAAATTCAATATAAATATAGTCAAGGAATTTTAAAGTAGAGTCATTTGATTATTTTCCTGGCTTGTTTGGTTTC
>PNEQ01046776.1:0-10073 GCA_003012365.1 Medauroidea extradentata | reverse complement strand
TGTGAATGTTAAGCTCTTAAGGGACTTAAAAGAGACAATAGTGAGGGGTCCAGGTGAACCTTCAATTTTGGATATAGGAACTTGCGGGCTGCACACTCTTCATGGTGCCTTCAAAACTTCGATGAAAATCACAGGGTGGAAAATTATGGAGTTTTTAAGGGGACTGTATTTTTTGTTTAAAAATGTTCCAGCACGAAGAGGTGATTTTATTTCACTGACAGGTTCTACTTTGTTTCCATTGAAGTTCTGCCCAGTGCGCTGGGTAGAAAACACGACAGTGGCAGAAAGGGCAGTAACAATATTTCCTAGTATAAGAAAATAAGTTGATGAGGTTTCAAAAATGAAATCACCTCAGTACAGTAGCTTTATAGTTGTGTCAGAAGCAATTAAAGACAAATTATTGCTTGCCAAATTGACATTTTTCCATTCACTTGCTGCAACTATAGAGCCTTTTTTGATCGACTTTCAGTCTGATGCACCCATGGCACCTTTACTATATGAATCACTAAATTCATTGATTTTAATAATTATGTCAAAATTTGTGAAGAAAGATGTACTTGAGTCTTCTTACAAAGCCTCTTCTGTTGTTCTGTCCGATAAAAATGTGTTATTGAGTGCTAAACTAGGGATATTTCACAACTAGAAATTTTGCAGTTCAAAAATGAACGTAGAAGCAGTTTACAAAAGCTGTGTGAAAAAATGTTAGAACGCTCACCCCTAAAATATCCTCTTACCGAAGGCATTTCGTGTTTGGATCCTGCAGTTGTATCACGGCCAGCTGTGCAAAAAAAGTGTCTTAGACAGACACTTAACATACTTGTTGACAAAAACCTGATACCTGGTCTCAAGGCAGACAAAATTGAGTGTCAGTTCAGGTCACTGTGTGAAAAAGACGATGTTCAGGATGCATCAAAAAAATTTTCTGTGAAAGATGATAGACTTGACAGCTTCTGGGCGAGGCAGTTACTCATGGTGCAGGATTTTGAAGAATTTTTTTCTTTTGTAAAACTTATATTAATTTTATCTCATGGAAACGCTAACGTAGAGCGAGGTTTTTCTGTCAACCGCGAATGTTTAGTGGAGAATCTTAAAGAGGAGTCCCTAATAGCTCAATGGCAAGTGTATGATGGAATTGTTGTATCTGGTGGCTTAGACAGTTTTGTGTCCAATATTTCCAAAGACATAATACATGCTGCTCGTAATTCACATGCACGGTATAAGGAAGCAATGGCTCGACAAAAGGAGGATTGTGAATTGAAGAGCGAAAGTGAAATGGCAAAGAAGAGGGCAGCAATCGCTGCAAAAGAACTTGCTGCCAAAAAAACAAAAAATTATTGAGGAGGCAAGAAAGGAAGTTGAACTGATAGATGAGGAACTCAAAACACTTACCAGATGAGCTTCATTATCATGAATTAAAACTGTAGTGTGTTGTGTTAGTGTAATTGCTGCAATTTGTAACAAGAATCTGCTAGTGTGTGTGTGTTTGCAAATTTTTTTGTTGATTGTTAAGAGAGAAAGAACAAAACATTGTGTGAGAAATGAGCACTCTTATGTAGTGACATTTTTAGTGTTTAATGTTTTAATGGACTTCGGTGATATGTATACATATAATGAAGAAAATACAGCAGGGTACCAACATGTGAGTAACTGCAGTACAAAGTATTTTATTACATAGCCAAAAGTATATGTTTTTGTAATTATAAATATCAGGGAAATTTTGAAATTTTAATCAGGGAAATCAGGGAAAATCAGGGAATTTTTTTGGTTGCAGTGGGTGGCCACCATGTATTTACTTACCACAAAAAAGCAACAATACAACTGAACTGTGGATAAGGCCAGCCAGTGAAGTATATCTGCTGCCAAATCCTCTAGTAGGTATAGCAGTAAAGAGTATGCAAGGCTATCGGTGGAAAAATTACATGAAATTAGATAAACCCCTGGATATGGTGCCCAGCAGGGGTTGAAGTGTCCTGGATCAAGCAAACTGATGAAAGACCCAGGGTGGGCCGAAAACACGTCCATCTCCTCTAACCATCTCGCTCCTAGTCCAATGACAGCCGCTGATGGGAAGCTAAACCCCCCACGAAAGAAGGAGGTAGCTTTATGAGGCAAAAACTAATTCACACACATTAACGCTATCATAAAAAGTAATGAATGTTACGTAACAAAAATTAGTACTTGAAAAATAGTAAAAAACATTATTACTCTTGAGGAACACCTTATATGGGACAACTACTTCCAAAGTACTTATATTAACCAGTGGAAGGCTATGTATATATATCTAATATAGGAGACAAAACGTGTAAGTTACTGAATCTCGTCAGTTGAAAATAAAAGGAAAATATTGAAGATATTTTAAAAAATTTAATTCCTTTGACTTTAAATAGAGTTTTCATGCATCCAGGACACTGCTTGTTTTACTTGTGTAGCGATGTGTTTAAAAAGACATACATAAATACTATACAGTCATTATATGAAGCACTTAATTTAAGCTCGATAATAACACTATAAAAATGCACGATATTTATTCAAACAAAACCGCCACACATTGCTCCCACCCTCCTGCTTGGCACTGTATGGCGAGGGGGCTTTCCTCGGAAGTCTTTGGCAGATAGCTAAGGGAAAAGGGGGCAGGTCTGGTTACACATCCCGAATGTCGTTAAATCAGTAAGCACACAGTATAAGCATAATTAAAAGTAATACAAAAGTATTTTCAAAGTTAGTTCATTCATTTATTAATGTAATGTGTGAAAGACATATTAAGAATTTGTCAAATCACACTAGCAAACAAAAATTTGCGGTGTAAAAAATGATGTCTACTACTTACAACAGCATATTATGGTATCCACACAGCTTTCAGACGTTGTCTCAAGTTTCTTACGTTAAATAATAATTACAGGAAAATGTTATTTGATATGAATGTGCTGTCTTGTTAACTCAACATGGTTCCAGGGCAGCAATGGTACCAAAATCCCAAAACACAACCTGAACCAAATTCATGTACTGGTTTTCGGACAAAAATAATTTCCATGTCACCTGAAAGACTTCCAGTTTAGATATGAAACATTTTTACATAGCCCCATTTTGCAATTTTTTAATTCTAATTTTTACAGGCCGAGAACCTCTGGGATCCTATTACATTCGGATTCCCCCCTTAAAAACAAAACCAATTGTTCCATACCAAAAAATTTACGAGTGCATCACTGTAAAGCTCATCTCAAAAATAACTGCCAGAGCCATTAAACATTAACTCCTCAATGTACATACAGTCCCAGAGTTAAATAAATAGAAACCTAAGAAAATTGATTGATAAATAATTTAATATGCTATAGAAACATTATGACAAATATGTGTATCAACAAGTGAACATGGGTCATTCAGAAGTAATTTATGCTCATTCCTAATTTTAGAAAACAGAATAACACCCCCTCTATTTTTTCTAGCACCCAAGTTTTTGATAGTAAATAATAATTTAAACTAAAACATTTCCACATTAAGTTTTTATAGATATTTATCAGAGAAGAAGCTATAAAAGTTTTTCTTCCAAAGATTATAATTTTTTTAGCTTCAGGGGGTTATTTTTGGGGTCAGTTCTATTTTTCACATGCATGCAAGTTAGTAATAAGTGGTTTGAAATAGTGAGCTTTTCTCAAGCCCTAATGTTACAGTAAATATTTTTAATCATTATTCTAGATAAGGTGGTAATCAAAAGTACCCGTTGACCATCTAACCAAATACAAAAATAGGAAAATCAACTCTAACATACATAATTCATAAAACATTAAACATATACAAAACAATTACATTATTGTCTGTTTCAATGACAAAGTTTATTTAGTTATTTTATGTCACATTCTGGCATACACACTGATACATCAACACTACTGGCAGTCATAACAATGTAACACCTTTATTCCACAATTTGGAGAAGACTTAGGCAACTAGGGTAACCAGTTATAAATTGGAACAGTAGTTTATGTACTCACAGGCAGGTACTTCTAGACAGGAATGTACATTATACAGAACAATCACATTTTCCTTGGCATGTGTGTGATATTTTGCATTTTGCTGACTTAGGCCAGCTTTATTGCTGCTTGATGAAACTTGGCATAAGCCAACGAAACACTGCGTAACCTCACAACAAAATGTGTTTGTCCTTAATAATAGTATGTTTGTATAAAAGTACCAGTCTATGAATACTTCAACAGTCTACCTACCTATTTAGACATTCCATAACAGTGAGTTTTAACTATCATTGGAATTTGATACATAATTCATCCAATGTAGATGATTGTTAGAAGTGCATTTGGCAAGTTTTTGCAATACATTCACTGTATAACGATGCTGTTTTCCACTGTGCCTAAACCAATTTTGATTTGAGTGATACATAAAAGGTCATGAATAAATTTACCTTTACATTTAGTGCATCAAAAGACTAACATTCAAAACCAATAAATGTATAAAATTATTTGTGGTGCTCTTTAAGTACCTATTCACGAAATGGTTTCACAAATTACACTTTAATTTTATGGTCAGTCATTACAATGTTCTTCGTCCACCTCAGTACTTACAAGTGTGTGTGTCTTGTGACTGTACCCTGCTGTATGGATTGAAAAATACTACAAAGAAAACTCTTGCTGTTCCCAAAAATAAAAAATAAGTGTAATAAAATATTTATTTTAATAACTGAATTGTGTAGTACCTTAAATAGGAACAAAACATTTCTTCATAGAACTGTCCTGGCAATTAGAACCTTTTTTATTAAATTTAACACATTGAAAACATGCAAGCAACTTACACTGTCACATATAAACATGTACACAGTCAAACAGGTTTAAAAAGAACGTCACAATCTCAGACCTCTTAGCTGGTGTCAGTAACAATCTACAATCCATAGTAACAATTTGAAATAATTATTCTATAAATTTACACAAGCCTCTTGAAGTTACAACTTAACGTTGTTTTTAGTGAGTTGCGTAGCTGGATGATGTGAAATAGTCACACATTTTTGCCAGGTCCATGTCACTCACAGATTATGAAGCACTCCAAAATAATTATCTCTGTACTTAGTAAAACCCTGTTTAGAAGTTTCTGTAGGGACTAAAAAATTTTAACTTCTTAGCCAGGAGAACTTTTTACAAGGGTCAGATTTATATTGTATTTATAGATGTGGTAAAAACTGTTTACACTCATTTAGGGGTAAAACTTCTTAAGTAAGAACTTCTTAAGAGGGTTTTACTGTATAATGCAGCATCAAGGATTTGAGGACTGACTCTTGACCAAAAACTACCCATCTAGCTCTTGACCAATTCCTTGCCACAAACAAAAACTTACTGTATGTGCACAGATGATCAAAACTACAATACTTCTGCAATAAAGCTGAATGGACCAAACAACTCATGGATTCAACAAAAAGCAACAAAATTCACGAAAACTGGTACTACCAAATGAATTATTAATAAATAATATATAATACAAATAACAAAATATATGTAAATGAAGACAAATACAAATAAATATTACATTCAAAATTACCAAAAAAAATAAGGTAACAAAATATTTTTGAAAAATTTATTTTTCATTGATCGGCACAGTCATCAGAAAATATGTAAAATTAAATTAAATACTATGCTTTCCAAAACAAATGAATCTAAAATAAAGTAATAATTATAATCATTTCGGCCACTAAATAAAAATGAACAGTTTAAACGGTTAAAATGACATTCAAATTTTGAAAACGGTAAGCAAATGTTACTTATAGCTTGAAAATGAAAGTTTTTATTTATTTTATTTTAAAATCCACTCCAATTTGATCCAATTTACATGGCCAATGACACAAAGGATATAGCGCTTGTCAATAATGCTCATACAAAAAAAACGTGCATGTGCACACACACACATGCGTGCACACACATACATGCACAACACAAACACACAAGTACATACACATAACAATCATCAAAGTTACAATTAGATTACTTATGATACAATCACATAATATATAAAGGATAAACTGATGTTAAAAAAATTACACATTAGAAACATGGCATTAGTCACTGTAAATCACACAAAAAACACATATTCAATTAAATTTTTAAAAAAATTTTTCTTCTTAGGCACTGACATCTGTCTACATTAAGTAGGTTCAGTGCATATTTCTGCTTTAAAATTACAGATGAAATTGCCAGAACTTAGCTACACAGAAGCATGTGGCACGTTGATGTTAGAAAAGGTCATTTTCACCATCGTTGGACACAGAAATTAAGAGGTTGATCTCGAACAACACTGTAGATCTTCTGATAGAGTTATCCCTGCAAAACAGCCACCACATGTATATACATCTAAGTTTTTGCACTCAATTCAACTAAAACTCATAAATTCCACAAAAATATTTAGTTGTACCCGATCAGACTGTACCAATTTTACTGTTAATTTTTTTACTGTGACTTTTTCCACACCAATTCTGTTGCCTGATTGCTCAAAAAACATTATTTGAAACAATTTTACAGTTCATAGCAGGAAATCTCGCAATCAACGACCCTGCCTTATATGTGTATCACAGAAACAAAAATGATGGGCCCTATAACTCAAAATTTAAAACCTCCAATTCCAACTAGCGTTCTAAACTTCTGAAATAAAACAAAGGAAAAATTGGTTTTGATATGTAATATTTCAATAAATTGTTGCTTGCTAGTTGCTTTTGGATATTGGCACATATTTTTGTACATTGAGTCCAGTTGTTTGCTGCAGGCCGGTTTTATGCACAGTGACAACAGAGCGACTCAGCTGAGTGTGTGTGTGTATCATCTGTTTACAGTTCCAGTGTCCCGGGTACTGTTAGCTGTATATGTGTGAACCTTAAAACATTCACACTACATCACATAATATTGCTGAAGAACACTATGATCGCCAATAGTGACTCATTGCTAGTGAACAGTATTAGTAAACATTTTGACCCTGCAAGTGACTTTGTATTTATGGAAATTTAGCTGTGATTTAAATATTAAATAAAACCACATTTTAAATAGATTTCACTTGTAAATAAAGTGTCCAAAACTAACAAACATATTATTTTACACAAAACATGTTTTTAAACAGAATGGCCAGATTATGAACATTTGCTAAAACAAATTTTAATAGTTTTCCAGTGCTCATTTTAGGAACTTTTATTATGACTATTTTATTCATATGTGCATCTGAATGATTTCAGAGCACATGTTTTGGCTCAATTGTCATATCACATGTAGTTGGTGCTGAATATCCTGAGTACCAATCACTTAAAGTTTTCAGCAAAAATTCTAGCATTACACAGAGCGCCACCCAGGTGCACGCATCTAATAATGACTAACACGACATTCAGTAGGTCTCCTCATCAGCAGTGTCATAACAATAGTCAACACTACCGATATTATTATTCCAGTGAAACCAATGGTAACACATATTCATACTCTTTTTATTTTTAAATATAAATTTTTATTCAAATTATAGTAAAATCAACTAAAGTTCCAATAAAATATATTATGTATGTACAATGCTGTTTTACTTTATTTAAACAGTTGAGAGTGCCAACAAACAGGAGCTGTTGTATGCATCTGAGGCTTAGAACCAAAGAAGTAAGAAGGGTCATCTGTGTACACCTGGTTTCCTAATCCCTCCTATGCACAAAGCATTAATTTGGCATTTAGTGTGACTTTAAAAAGTAACCATATCACTTCCTTGGTAAAAAGTGTGTAGCAAAGTACCGGCACACCGTAGATCTCTTGATTAGTTTTGCATCAAACTGGGGAGTACCCTAGATTTTGTGATAAAACTGTTTGAAAAAGCCAGTTTGGAAACAATATTTTCTTGTTCATGCCAAGGTACTCGAAGTTTTTCCCTAACATGTGGTTTATTTTATTTATTTTATTTTCAATCTCACAAAATTACAAATTTGATATACATTACGAAAATAAATCTTCTTGAGCAGAATTGCTTTAAAAGATATTATGTGAACACGTTTGAATGGCTGACCCACCCTCCATAAAGCGTAAATAATTGGTGAAACCTGCATAATTTGACAATTATTTTTGATCTAAAACTCATGTAGGTCCAATCAAAATAAAAAATAATGGGTAAACATTCACAGGAGAACATGACCTTTGATTTAGGGCAACTATTTGTATTAACATTATTCTGTGGGTTATTTACACATAGGCCTTACACACACACAAACAATCACACACAACGCAAACATGTAAACTATATGTTTATAACATTTTGTACACAATATTTATGTGCTTCCCTGGGGTTATTTGAATCTGATATCACAAGTCTCATGCTTTAAATTGCGAAGGCAGTGTCAATGTACAGTTTCAACAACCAAAACCTTTAGGGCCTTTTCACGCTAGGGCACTTGCGACAGTCACAAACAACCCCATACCAAAAATTGATAGTAATTTTATTCGTTTTCATGCGGAGAACATTTACAAATGTACTATTTGAAACTAATATTGTGAAATAAAAAAGAGTACCAAAAGGATTAAACTGTTCTTCCATTTGATACCACTATTTCATATCGTTTAGTAAAATTAAACTCATCCACTCTTCTTTACTTTGCGATACCATATTTAAATATTTTTAATCATCCCGCCTCAAAAAGCTGATATTCCTTTCAATGCCCCACAGTGCCGTGCAGGAAGATGAATGTGATGAAATGCTTAAGGTTACTGACATTATAAATTCTTGTTTACAATGGCGGTATCAAGAAGAAATATTGTCCCGAACGACAGTACAACAAAATATCCGAAGTTATTTATTTTGCATTATAAATTTTATATCCAATATTGAGACCATAATTTCTCATTTCTTCTGCTTTTGTGATTGTCAATTTTAAAACCAGCATACCTAGAGTCTTTCTCCCTTTAGGCACCACCCTTTCTCTCTCACTACCTGCTTTTTTCACATTAAGTCACTCTGCGTCAATAGTCTAATTACTTATTTTCTGAAGCTATTTCTAATACTGCCCTTTCCATCTATATACATTCGTACTCCTAACCTGCTTCCTCTGCCTAAATGTCTGTGATATTGTATTTACTTAGTCTTGATATTGGTAGAATAACGTACAGAAACTCCTTGTCATTTCTAGAAGCAATTAAAAAGAATTATTCCAGCTCAAACATGGCAGTTGACAAAATAATTTGGATCACCACCACAGAGTTAGCCAAAGAAAAATAACAGGTTAAGCCTAGGCTACATTCATAATAACACAGTCACAGCACGCAAATAGCACAGCAGCACACAAACAGCACAGAACACCATGCTACATTCGCGCACAACATAGAAGTGACCGAAATTATTTGAGAGACTATTTGAATCGCTAAATGCAGAAAGGGAACATGTCCAGTTGAACAAAATTGTGGGAAATGAAAAAAAAGTATGTTACACTATTTTAGTAGTAAGTATCAGCAGCTGTGGTGTTGGGATTATAAGTTTATATAGTTTGGAATGTTTTACAGGAATACACTATGTCCATGTTGCAAACATGATGTACAGTCATAAACAGAACTTTTGGGACATGTTACCTTTCTGCATTTAACAAAGTATAATTGTTATTTGTATTGCTGCGGACGTACAAATATCGTAAGTATATGGAATATAAAGTGATCATTTATTACTCTAGACATTTTATTTCATATTACATAACATTTAAGACATTTACAAATGTTGCAGCATACTTGGGGTTAAGGAAGTGAGCAGTAGTCTGACACTGTCGTGGCATTATGTTGTATGATGCAGCTCTAGATTGTTGGCCATTCAAATAGCTCTCCCCAAAAACAGTCGTATGCATTTGGAATGTACTGTTCACATTTCTTGAGATCATCTCTTTTCTGCTTCAAAAGGGGAAGTTTTTTTAGAGTAGGCTTTGTTAGTCGGCAGCTCAAGTTCTCCACTGGTAGCATTCCTAAGTTTGAAACTATGGCTAATTAAGCCACAAATAAAATCATAAGTTGTCACATACCCTGGTTTGTTGCAACAATATTCAAAATAAAAGTACTTGGAAACACAAAACGACTCCTTCTGCTGCCTTGGGACAT
>PNEQ01046775.1:73582-92115 GCA_003012365.1 Medauroidea extradentata | reverse complement strand
AGAAAATTTTCAGACAAGGAGGCATTCTCACATCACTCTCACATTTTTTTTACAGTGTACTGAATTATTTGATTAGTAGTAAGCGACTTGCCACTACTACTTCCTTCGGAATATACGTATTTCGGTCACTGAAGAATGTATTCCTACGTTTTGGGGTAGTAGATTACTAATTTGGTGGTTAAAAATAACTCAGAATTATGATAGTGGCATAGAGCTGGGTGATGACTGCAGATGGTGAAATTGGACAAATCTGAAAAAGCTTAACATTTGGTCTGCGGTAATGTATACATATTTTAAAGAAATTATTATTTATAAAAATTGTAAAAATAATTAATAAATGATCCATGAGTAAAATAACATGTTTTCCCTAATTAGAATAAAAGTCAACATTTTCCTGTTAATTAAGAACCTAACTGTAGAATGTCTGAAATAGTACTTTCCTGGAAGATAAAAACATCAAATAACTAATTGGTTCAAATGCATTAAAATGAATTTTCTTTACAGCAAGGCAAGTAACTTAACAACTATTAAGTTTTGCAACCTTCACTTTTGCTTAGGGAAGCAGCCTTTCCACACTCACATAGGATATTATTGCATAAGCTTTTGCAGGAGTATGTTATTACAGTATCTCTTACCACACTTTAGGTGCAGAGGAGATTGAAGTGCATTTTACCTGAAGTAAGATTAGGAGTGAGATAATTTGAGTTGAATTAATTAGAAAACTTTGTATGCACATAGTTACCTTTCAAGTTACTGTAGTTTATTAATTCATACATTTCCTCCAGCCTAATGCTTGAGGATCAGGAAGAACCGGGTTTTTCTGCAGGCTCTGGTTCCCCACATGCGCTACCGCCGCTTCATCTATCACCACCACGTCGAAGTCCAGAGACTGCTGTTCTATTGGTTCTTCATCATGCTACAAACATGTAAAAAGGTCTGCTTTCTATTCAAATCGAAGCTCACTATTTATGGAAGTGGTGGCGGGAAGAGTGATTCTCGTGGCTAAAAAAAACACACCTGGCACGCAATGTTAAGTCTGGAAAATAAGCAACGATATTCTCTCAGTGAGATAAGCTATTATTTTATAGATGAATGCCTTGTTGGAATATTATTGAACATCGAAAACATTTTTCTTCAATGATGTTTACACTGAGATGTACATATCTATTACTGGAGAATGAAATAAATAAAACTCTGTAGCTTGAGACTGTCCTATACGTTTCTTTGTTTTTCAAGATTTTCGTACACCACTGCAGAATTCGTAACCAGTTGTGAATCCGGAACCACAGGTCAACGCTAGTGTTAGCGAAAGGGTTGCCCACGTAAGTCAAATGACAATCGTAAAATGAATATTTGATATGAATGATGCTAGTTTGGCTAGAAAAATCTAATAATGACTGCTATTGTAGTTCTTATCTGTTTTTTGATATTGCCAGTGCCGATCTAATATGTTTATTATTTTTTTTCTAAATTGACTTTCTATTTATGATCATATCCTATAAAATATTTCAAAACCTCGTTGAAGTAGTGCTACACCTGTTATTTTTTTAAAACGACACTACAACAGAGGGAATAGAAATCCCTTCTAGTAAGTACAATAACAGTAGAGATAATTGAATTTTCTCAACGTTATACATATTTATTTATTATATGAAGTATAAATAAGCCATGCATGCGCATCACTTAAGTAAATGCTGTGTAATTTAAAATCACATATTTTGAGTTGTAACAGTCTTTTTGTATTGAGGTATCGATTTACTTTTTACCTTTCCCTGATCATAGCATTTAGCATCAATCCGCCGGACACCCAGAGGCGGGACGAAGTATCCGGTGGCCAAATACGTTGAGCGACTTCTACGCCTATACAATTCAGTGACATGGAAAATCTTGCGAATGAGTTAGAGAAGTCGTTAAATGCTTACCTCGTGTTCGGGAGGGGATGGGCTCGATTCCGGTCTCCAACCATCCTGATTTCGGTTACTCTGAGTTTTCCGAAGTTGGATGGAGTTTCAGCCGAAGATCAATTTTCCAATTCTACTTCCCGTTATAGTGAAAATAAAAAGGTTGGCAAGAAGTAGCCTGCATGTCGTGAACAGTTTTGCACGGAATCTGTACGTACCTGTGGTATGTCACATTATTCATTTGTTTTTCAAGATTTCAGTACACGTGGTATGAAAAAAAAGTAATGGTTGAAATAGAGTTTCAAAAATATTCAGTTTTCAGAGGTTCGTATCTCCGTTATAAGGAAGACTTAATTTCGAACAAGGCATCATCTCACATTGTTCGTCGGTTCAGTATACATTCGCCCTAACTCCCAAGAGCGTGTAACTTACAGTTATTCCACGGCCGCGTTCCGTTACTGCTGATTTTACTGATTCAGTAATCTCAGCACCGTCAGCAGCAGTTCCGAAACTGCTGAGATCATTACTAGTTGTTTTCGCGGGTTTTTGTGTGAGCACCCTGCGCGAGACTAGACGACTACTGAGATTACTGGAGCTGCAGAGGTTGTGTAGTGTCAGTGAAATAAGTGATGCCGCAAGTTTTATAAACGAGTGAAGAACTTATGGATGTTACGAACGCTGGATGATATAATTGTGGCCGTGGGACATGCACAAAAATCTAACTAAAGTAATACAAGGTCAATATAACTATATGTATGCGTATATAAGTATACACACTTTTTAATAGAAGTTAGAATTATCGTGCGCTCTTAAACTACCCGCGTGTTCGGATATAATACGATTCAATCAATTGTGTTCAAGCCAAATATGATCTTTTAAATAAGTTTTTTCAATTTATTGTTTATATTTACAACCTCTTGTATTATAGTATTGCCGATCGTTCCGAAACTATTCTCACTGAGACAGACACTATTTCCACTGACCACTGACACTGTCCCGATACTGCTTGCAGATGCTAAGTAATCTCAGTAATTTAAGCAGTAATGGAACGTGGCCAGTGTAATCTCGAGGGAAAATTTAGATTATGTGGTTTTTGCGAAGCCACTTCCATCGTTTAATGTTAAGTCTCTCGAAGTATTACCATGTGACACATACAAAAATATGTATAGTTTTTTTAAGATATTAAAAGCATAAAATGTACCTTAATTTGCAACCTTTTTTGAATTTTTATAAAATTGTTCTTGTAAGTAGATTGTGCAAATAATTATGACAGCATAAAATAAATGCGTTGTTGCACATAAATCAACCAATAACATTTTGCAATTCCGCTGTGTAAATGTATATTAATTAATTTAGATTTTTTATTTCCAATTGCAGAAACATTTATGTGAATATCTGACACAATTTGCGTTAACTCACAGCTGCGTAGCAATTAACGGCATATTGGAGAAGTCACAATTCACAGATTTTTTTATAAAATGTAGTTTACTTATATAGCAAGCAAACTGTGGAATGACTGACCGCCAGGAATAAAACACTATCGAAAGAAACATAAGTCCAATTAAGAAGATTAAAAATTTAGAAACAAGTACAGTATCAAGTTTTGAAATTTATTACATAGGCTAAAAGTGCTTTCGAAAAGCTGTTTTTTTTTAATGGGCAGTGAATTTTTACCTTCCAGAGATGATGCTACTAGGATATGTTAATGTCGCACATGTTTGTTATTGTTTTGTTGGCTTAATTGTATTATGTTACCATATTACCATATTTTTGATTCTGTAAAAGGTTATGTCTTGTATTTAAAGGAATATTTGTCATTAGGTTAAGTATAAATAAGGTTATCACGCTGGTCTTTAGATTAGTTACTAGAGTTCATATTATCCATTTAGAATTTAGATTTAGATGTAAGTAACTATTAGTTATATTAGTTTTATTGCCTGTTTGTATGTTTTTTATTTATTTTTCAAATGATGGTGTCATTAACACGTATTTCTTGTAAACCGGCCCAGAGCTGAACATTGCGTGGGTAAATAAATAAATAATACATAAATAATATATAAATAAATAAGTGAATATATAAATAAAATTAATTACCTAAACCCCACCCTTTAAATTTTGCACCGTGTCTCACTTTTATTTTAATGCATTTTAAATTTCTCTGACAAAGTTGTTTAATTTTCTTCTTTCCTTTAATTGTTTCAGTTTAATAGCAATTTTACTAAATATCTTAATGAGAAAAGAGTTTTTCCTTCTTCTTTCGGAAATAAGCCTAACCCTCCCCATCAGTCAAATTTCTGTAGATGCAGCTTTTGTACAGGTGGATCGGAATAAATTGAGCACTAAAACAACCCCGCTAAAGTTATATGTTCAGCCAATTCGTATTCTTCCGCGTGTAACGGCTAACGATGGGAAATGTTTAACATATCTGGACACGTCACTTGAAAAGTCTGCGCGTGTAAGATAAGCTGTGCGTTCGGAAGGAACCTGTGTAGTTTGATAAAGTAAATTAACTAATTAAACAAAATACAAATTTGCCAATTTAAATTGATTTTATTAATATTGTTGCGTTTAAACGAGAAGATTCGCTGCCAACCATACGAGTAGTAATGCAAATATTGTTAATGTTGAATTATGTGCAGTAACTGCTAACAATATTTTTTTAAAAGTTAAATTTTCAGTGCTCACTTTGTTCCGAACGACCTACAGATGGTCATTTTCGCATTATTAAATGTTCATTTGACTTTTTAGAGGCTGCTTGGAAGTAAAAAATGCTATTGTTTCTAAATTTTGTGGAATAATGATTAACTGAAGACATCATTATGTTAATTTTTCCTGGAATAAAAATATATTTTTCGACTAAATATTTTGGTACAGTAACATGTATAAATGTCAAAATGTCATTGGAAGGGATATTTCAGCGTATTTAAATCTAACTTACTTACTAGTAAAATGACTCACAAAAAAAAAAACACACACACACAATGGAGAAGTTAATATTTTAAAAATAACTAATGAAAATTTACCAGTTAAAAACGCAAAAATTTTTCCACGAGAGATAAGAGTTTTCAAGTACATCACTTATTTATTTTAATAAGGGCCTATATTATCTTATAAATGTCATATCGTTTTTAAATATGCGTAAGACCCCAAAACAATAAAGTTTTGCTATTGACACTTCAGTATAGTAATATTACATAGGATACAAAATACTTTTCACACAAAAAATCATCGGAGTGAATGTCTACAACTTGGAAAGTAAACGGTTTTCGAATTTTTTGTGCAGCATAAGCTACCAGAAAATAGCATGCACGTAGATTATTCAGACATCAAACCACTAGCTTGTATAATAGCTTATGAAGTAATAATAGTTAGCTATACTGTAAGCTGTGTAATTTATCAAGCGAAAAATATTAGAAATTCAAAATATGATTTCTTTAAACGAATGTAAAAAAATTCGCCAATCCGAGGCTTGTGAAACAAAAGAATAGTGTATTTACTTGTCCGATGTTTTTTTTTTTTTTAATGCCACAGTTAAGATGGATTACAAACAACTTTACTTTTAAAATTAATCGTTTCATTTTAAGGTTTTATTTTCGCACGTTGCTGACCAGCATATTCATATTACACACAGTCTTACAAAGTATGTTTTTCTTCCAATGAAATTTTATGTTTTACATTTGTTTATTAAAACATTGAAACTTAACTAAGAAAGTGCAACTATTGCGTTGACGCAAGTTGGAATACAGCGAGTAATTCTGTTACCGGAAGAGTGCAAGTCTTCCTCTCACTTCCATTGTGTGAACCATCAATTTAGAGTTAATCTAGAACTGACTTAACAAATTCATACTTCTAATAAACTACACTCAACTGATTTTCCCGCCATTGCATTGTATTTTAACGTCGCTGTTAAGCACGTTGCGTTGGTGGTGTAATGGTCAGCATAGTTGCCTTCCAAGCAGTTGATCCGGGTTCGATTCCCGGCCAACGCACTTTTTTTTACTACTTCAATTATTCATTCATTATTTGTACGAATATGTAGTTAAAGTAATTTTCTTTTCAAATTTGTTTTATTAACTGATTTTACATTCTTTCTTTTCACTTTTGTCCTGTTTCTGACAGTTCCAACACTTCTCAGTCTTTGTACTATAATATCACAAAATAGAAAGCACGTAGGCTACTGACAGTTTAAAGAAAACAACATGCTTTTCCATTAAAACGGTGGTCGCCAGAACTGAGGTATTATTAAAATTGAAATAAATTATAGGACAACATGGAAAGAGCGAAGACACACACAAAAAAATTATATAATGTGAATTTAAAGTTATATTTATAGTGTTTATGGATTACTTTTAAAGTTAATTTTCATTAACTGTAGTTTCTGGAGCTGACAACTAAAATCACCAATCGCAAAAAAAAAAAAAGACAAAATTTGGTTTAAAAAAAAGGTACCGTAAAGTAAGGACACTTAACACCACCGTGGGTAACTTTGCTCCATTAGATTTATTTTATTCTATTTTGAAATTCCAGGATAATAGTCACTCTAAAGTATTGTTTATTGTTAAAACTATGAATGGCGAAATCTTCAACAATTTGCGACTCTGCTAACCTTCACTTACAAAAAAATGTGTAAAGCAAAGTAACTCCAAAATTAGGCAAGTACGGTACGCTATATATATAAACCAGAACAATAAGTTGGCAAAATTATGATATTTGACAGTGACTTAAATTACTTTCTGCAGTCAAAGCAAAACGAAACTAAACGAACAAGAAGTTTGCAATAAGTGTATGGTATTAAGAACGCCGCCTGCCACTCGCTTCAAATGAGTTTTAATGTACAGGGAAATATATATATTTTTTTCGAAACTATTCCACAAAGGTCCGTTGTACCAATATACGAAAAGAAAACACACTTCGGACAAGGACGAAATGTCACTGTTAAAACACCACGCACATTAAAACACTGTTTCGAAGCCCTCAAACACAGTTAAAAACGGCCTCTTTAGGTTGGCATAAGATACTTCAAAATGTACTAACCGGATTTATACGGAATCTAGAAACGTGTACTGAACTTCCCACCAATATAGTTATATGGTCACCGCTTAAGGCTGTTCAAGTGCGATAAAATCATAATTATATATTTTTATGAAATATTGTTAGTTTTGTAGACGATTCTTGTGAGTACATTTTACTCTTACGAAGCAATTTTAGCTCTCATAGTTTCCGCACAGCGGGGTGTCGAAGTCAAAATTTGCTTGTTACACTGCCATGCAAATAGTGAAAACCAGTTGGCCTACTTAAACAAAATAATACACTGTGAACTTGCATCCCATGAACTATGCAATAAAACATTTAAAAAAAAAGACCCACAGTTAAAAAAAATCGCGAAAGTACAGAAGAAAGTTACAAATTCAGCAATAGTTTTAAAAATTCAATAACAGTTCGCGGGATATTTTCAAATGTTTTATTACGTAGGTCGTAGTATGTAATTTCACTGTAAATTATTTCACGTACGTCAGTCAATTGGTTTTCACTATTTGCGTGGCAGCAGAACATGCACATTTTGACTTTGACGCACCGTTATGAGAAAACTACGCCAGCTAACATTGTCTCGTAAGAGGAAACTGCATTTTCAAGTATCGTCTACAAAGCTAACACTATTTCATATAAATATAAAATTATGGCTTCTTCTCACTTTAACACCGCTTAAAGTCCCATAGCAAATGTATCAGCGGGAATCTTGAACGCTATAGTTCAGCGCTTGACTCGTTGTGACGATGTGGCATTTGTTCCGCTCTTCAATGTCGCCCTTATAGTTCTGACCCTTCTAAGTTTCTAACTCACAGGTAGGCGGAGCCCTAAAATTATTTTGTACATTTTAAAGGTCCTCCTATTTTCAGGTGTACTTCTATACGTTGTTGGTTATCGTGTTATCTGATATGAAAATTTAAAAATTCAGCTAGTTTTTAGTGCAGTATTGAAAACTGAGTTGTTCACTTCAGTGTTAAAATACCGTAAGGAATTTTAACACTTTTGTTAAATGTTCTTAGAACCACAATTTTGTAATACCTTTGTGACCTTGTCATCTAGAAACTAAACCTATCCAATAAATAATAAAATCGTCTTCTCGTTAAAACTCTAATTTTTCCCACTCTTACATTTTAATAAAATAAAAAACTTGTATGTGCGTCCCTACACTTTGCTTGTGGCACAATGTTTTTAAAAATAAACTAATAATATGCAAGTTCTAAAATAAGACATTCTGCTCGTGAAATGTCCCAATGTTTTTTACATATTAAATCATTCTTTTAATCGCCACCGAACTTTTAAAATTAATTCTCCCGTTGGAGAATGCTTGCCAAGTACACCCTAAACATTTCCAACTCCGCTATGACAGATTCAATAAGTCTTTGGGTCAGCAACAATATTTTAATAGTATATTAATTTAGTATAAGTTGCTATAGCATTCATTAGTTAATTCCTCTATTTAATGTAGTTTTTTCATTTACCAAACCTATGGCTTTTTTATTTGCAATAGTCGGTACTATTCTGAGTATGTATATTTATATATTTTTTTTAGATGAGGGGCATCAGATAGTATTTTAATGATGGGTTGTAATGTTACTCCAGTATACTCACTCACCCGTTCCACGCTGTTCTGCATTAGGACACACGTTTCAGCCACATGGCGCTGTTGTACCACACATAGGCTTTAACAGCTATTACATATATTCTCAGTGCAAGTTGAAATCAGAGTTGGCTCTGCTGGAGTCTTGACGTGATTACCCTCTATACAGGTTGTTATCGTAATGTAAGTCGATCTTTGAGATATGACGAAGAAAAACAAAAGAAGCAAAAAACAATGGGAAATGGTGAGCCAGAAACGTTTCAGTTAAAAGTTATAGTTAGGGCCACGATTTTGTCGCGGAAAGATTTCAGTGTCTCTCGTGCACATCGGCAGCTGTACTTCATGATTACTGGCAGCGTGTCTTTGTTTAGACACGTATCTCATTTGAGTGCACCAATCAGAATAATATTATTGTGATTCCATACGTCTGTAATTTGCCAAGGCAAGTGACAGTAAAATCATCCAATCACAGACGATGAAGCACGGCTGCAGGTATGCACACAAAGCATTGAAACAAAATGTTGCAAAAATCTTTTCGCCATAAAATCGTGGTTCTAGTTCTAGTGATAAGCGTAGGAAAGCGCATTTTAAACCTCCTATACTTGTATTAGTATTATTACATAAGTTTTACATATGTTCGACATGGCGGCCTTTAGTGTCGATACAGCCATGAAAGCGTCGCCAGAGGTTCTGTCGCATTTACTGTAACTTCGCTGACATTCTGATTATCTCACAAGCAACAAGAATTCTTGCCAGCCTGTTTTCTTCACGTACCCCGCGGTGTCTCGTACATTAGCGACTTGACATGACTCCACGCGGTGAGATCAGGCGAACGCTATTGTAGAGGATATTCCAAATATGCTCTGCCACGTTTTTTTTTAAAGTGATACACTTCGGAACCACCTTTCCTTAACTCATTTTGCTCCTTTTTTTGTTGCCAATCATCACGAAAACATCATGTAAGCGTTATAACCATCACTATAGATAACTTGGTCACAGCTATGTTTTAGTTTTGTGTGCGCTATAAAATGTAGACTTTTTTGGTTTGCATTGTTTTAGGTACTCATCTGCATGATCTGTCTTATACACAATTTTTTGCTTATTGTTTCATAATTAAATTGCCATTAAACAGAATTTAATATAAGATGTTCCTTTATTGATAACAAATCCGTTTTTCTTATCCTGTCAATAAAACATTTTTCATGTTCATGGCAGATGCAATCTTAAATTGTCGAAGATAATTGATAATAAGACAATGCATCACAGATAAACGTCGAACGCCTGCTCAGAGTTAATTATTTTATTTGCTTTCACTCAGCTATAATAAACTAATCCGAAATACTGTGTGTTTTTTAATTATGTCTTATCTGTACAAATATTGTAAGTGCTGTGCCAGAACGTGAAGCAGAGATATGAAAAGTTAATTTGCAACACAAATAATTAATAAGGCGCCGTTTGCTTTAATGTCCGTAAAATATTTCCATATTAATAAACCCTGGGGATAGCCATGATCATGAAATGAAATCCGCCAAGTGTTCGCGACTTCTGACAGTGTCTCAGAGTGTATGAAAGAAATCAAGGGTGAGGGTTGGGCCGGATGGCGACAGGTTCGGCTCGCTAGTCGAGATGAAGGTGAGATGAGTGGAGGGAAGTGACGAAATGGGTGAGGGAGGAATGGGAATCCCCCGAGAAAGTTCGCCGGCAAAGGCCAACGTCCGCCACTATTTGAAAAATCTGGGACGGAACCCGCCGGGGATCGAGCTCGGATCGCTTAGGTGGAAGTTGGGAAGGATGACCCCTCGACTACCGCGGCCCCAAGTCGTGATAATATTGCAACTTAATCTTACAGTAAAACGAACAAGGTTAGTTAAATGTGTGGCAAGGTACTATTCAACAATTTTAATTTTGTAACCGGTAGTAAAATTTATATTGTTAGATAATTGAATGGCGTTATACAAGATGCTTATGCTCTTATTAGTATAAACAATGGCGGTATGCTGCGAATGTAACTTGTTCGTGAGTGTCATTTGTTTAGATTTGTGGTTAATATTTTCCTCATGTTTTACTTGTGTTGCAGTTTTAACCATGGCAGGAAATCCATTTAGCCAGCAGGCTGATACGATTTTGATGAACAGTAACGGTATGGTATTGGACGCGAAGTTGCACGGGCGTATCTGATGTAGCAGTTCCAGGCTGAAAGTGCCTAGTCACACAAGATTTGCTGCTGTTTATCGTCGTGTCGTGGTGACAGCATTGTTAACATCACAAAGTATCGATCGAGGAAGACCAAGAATAGCTCGTAACAGCGGCCTGCCCTTGCAACACAATGAACTAACATTTCATTCGATAAAGCTAAGGGTTTTCGGACCTATGTTAATATGGAAGTTTTCTTGTTTTGGTATAAGAAACCCACCCTCCAAATTTATGAAAGTATTTAAGTATCATCCTGTATATCTATAAGCAGTTCTTTTGTATTCGTCTATGATTACAGTTTCGCCATCATTATATATATATATATATATATATATATATATATATATATATATATATATATATATATATATATGTGTGTGTGTGTGTGTGTGTGTGTGTATCCTATATATATTTGTATTAAAACATAGTAACATAATCATCGTATTTTAGTTTTAAATGTTTTTTTCCTTTAAAAAAAGTATTCGCACAAATTAAATTTTTTGCAGTAAAAATCGACGTGAATGGGGAAGGTCGTGTAAGGTGAGATTGCTTTGCATTTTCATACGATCTGTATTTTTTATTCGGCGTCGATTTTGTGATTTAGCAGCAAACACTATGTTGTAGTACTCTACTAAATATATCTTAGGGCCGCTATCCATCATTTCTTCATAAACGAGAGCAGAAACCGAAAAACGGTTGCACAGTTTTGTTAAAAGTTATGTATATTACGTATTCTAAATTTTTTAGTCAAAAAATTATATAGATTTGGCTAGTTATTTCAATAATGGGAGTTTCTGTAATTGCTTAATTAACTGAAGATATTGTGAATTTAACTTGAAAAAATTAGGTATAATCTTTAGTAAAAAAATTACTTGGGAATTCACAGCCATAACAGTATCGTTGAGAAAAAATATTCAGAGTTTTACCGGTTTACGGGATATGTAATGTTTAAAAGTATTAACAATTAAAATTTTATTTTGGAAGGTACGTGGAAACTAATGTAACAGTAACACATTTATTTGCGACAGATACGCGAAGCCACTTGGGTAAATGTGTAAGTACTTGAAATTAGCCTCGAGGCAATGTTATGTTTTACGTGAGACAGAAGTAACACACGAGCGAAAAGTTGCGAACATTATAGCTTTAAAGAGAATTTAGAAACTCGCGAACAACCCAGCGATTTGTACTAATTACGCAATTCGATGTATACGTGACAGTATAGGAAATATTTCAATTTATTAACGAAAAGTCAGACAAAATACGAACGATTTCGGGTGCAAGTTACGTGAAGACTGCAATACATATTAGATACCTCCAAATGATTTCGTAACGCTGTTCCTTACATTCAGAAAAAAACTATAGGTCACTTAAATTTGAATATAATGTTGTGTCGGCTACTTACATATACATCTGTGATCATCATACATGTTTCCTGGAGCTGCTGTGTGGTATTCCCCTCTTCATTGTCCTGTTTCATCCATATTTCCAAAGTTAATTAACTACGGAAATAGAAAAGAAGAGTTTAGCATTTCAGGAAAAAAATTAATGAGTAGCTTCCGACGTTTCCCTGAGGTTGACCAAAACGACATGTGTAAAACCAGTACCATACAAGTTTTGACAAAAAAATATACTCTTTATTCTATAACACTGAACTGTTATAATTTACACAGTTTCACATAAATCCAAAACTTTCTTGGGAGGTAACTTAATACATTATTTCATAGACTAAACATTCAATTATTTTCACTTTTATTTACAAAAATGCAACTTAAAAACTATCCATTATTATAAACGTGACTAGAAAAAAAATGTTTCCTGCAGATACGCGCAGTATTTTACATTCACTTAGAACATGCGAAAAAAACTTACACTAAAAATACAAGGAATATAAAAAAGTAAACAAAATAAATACTAAATAAAGAGTACTATGTAAGAAAAACTTACCATAGCTATACACATTTTATATAGTTATAATAACTTTAAATTGTGCCTAACTATGATGAAAATACCTCTACTAATTACTATAACGCCTCTTGTCCAATGGGAAAAAGGAACTATAGTTACATAGTGACACATATAATGTTGACATAAACATACAAGCATTAGATCAGCGATGTTCTTATTATCAAATGTGATGGCATGTTGAGGTTTAGAGAACATGTACATTTTTTTAAGACAGCTGACAAAGTTCCTTGGAAAATTGCAAATATTAAGGATGTTTAAGTTTGGTGAAACTATTTGACTTATAACCATAGTCTTTCGTTTCTGCTACTTTCGCGATAGTTATTTAATCCTAAAAGAGACCAGGTATTGTAAAACCGTCTCCCAGTTATTATTTTTTTTTTTAAGTGTTTACTATGTTGACTTTTTTTTCAAAGACAAAAAAAGCCTGACGATTTTTGCTAGTTATTAACTTAAGAAAACGTAGTTAATAACTGCTTAGCCAAAATTATATAACTTTAATCAAGGAAAAAATATTACATGTAATATAAACTATTTTAACAAAACTTTCAGGCGGTTTTACGATATCCTATACACTCTAAAATGTTATCGCAAAATCAGTATAAATGGGGGAGCGTTACTTTAAAGTAGATCCTCCATAACGTTCACTATACTTCCTTTTGTGAGCATATTTTTGTTAGTTTGCTTTAACCTTCAACTATCAATACAGAATCATGAAATTTAATACACAAGTACTTATGTTCTACGTCAATAGTAGTTTGCCACACAGTTGTAGTTTCAATTGCTTATTTTACACACAGTTGTAAAAATTACAATTAAAGCTAAGAACATACATATTAGAATAAAAGCTACATAAAATTATTATTATATACTCCGCGTGACATCATTTATTTAATACTCTTGATTTATGCAACTAACTTAAGGAATGTTTTATAAGGAACATAATATGCGTCAAATAATCTATGCACACTTACATATAAGTGAAAGTTAATTTTCCGCACAGACCTAGGAGTATTGAGTTAACGTACTGTGTCGTGTTATTCACCCATCAGTTAAGAAATATGTCTAGGATTGCCTGTTATTTCTTTACAAAAAGTGTAAAATTATTGCAAGAAAAAACATTATATAGCGGTGCTACATTATCTGACATTACTATATCTCACGAAGTACTTCGTGTTGAGTTGTTAATTATTACTAAACCTAGTGATTCCACGTTATTTTTGCCGGCTTGGACCCAGACAAAATTTTTTTATAGAAATGAAAAACTGATATTAAAATCGCGACCAGTTCGAAGTATGTAATGGTCAGTTATCGTGTTTCAGAAACTAGACGCTAGGCCGGAAATTGAACCGATTCTGACATGAAGACTTGGAAAGGCAAAACTTTTCTGTCATCTGGTTTTCCTTATGGACAACACTAAATGAAAGATATTAAAACCTTGATGTCTCACAAAATATACCATAAAGAATTGGCATTTAGTTAGTTTACAGGGAGCACTCTGAAAATAACTTAAAATACACACTCACAAAAAAAACATTTTTAAAAGTATGTTTAAAAAATTCTACTTGTATCACAGATTCAGTTTTTTAAGTTAAAGAGATCCTACTTCAAACCATCTTCACACTTACGCAAAACCAAATTCAATGCTCTCACAAACATCTCCGTCAGTCACGTTTCGAAACCATTATTAACCGTAATATTTATGTGATTTTGACGAAAATGTACGAAGTCACACCACGCGGTCTTGAATGCCTTCCGAAGTGATGTCCTTACGTTGGTACAAAGGTGTCAGCCTTTGTCCTGCAGACAAAACAAATACCGTACATGAGTCACAACAGCAAGAAACCTCTTCCTGAAACGAATATAGTAGAATATGTCATTACGAAACCAAATTTTACCATGTCTACTGCATCTCGCTACTATTGTGGAATTTCATTATAAAAAATTGAAGTAAAATAAAGTCAATACATTTTAAAAGAAAAGTAGATGCAAGAAATAAACACCAAACGGAAGAATAAAAGGTTGTGTCCATGTCAAGATAACGGACGTAGTAGAATCACCTAGACACTGCAGGAGACAGATTCTACAGACATATGTCGAGACAACTTAACTGTGGGCTGCGCTTCTCATAAACATGTACAGATGTATAAGTATGTATGCACATATGTGTATGTATGCGCATAGATATACACAGATATATATATATATATATATATATATATATATATATATATATATATACACTTACACACATTACACATTACGTACATATATACATATGCACACACACACACACACACACACACACACACCAAAGTAGGTATTAAGAAATCGTACGTTTAAACTGGCTACTTACTGGCACTATAGTAAACTTAGAGCAACGAATTTGTTACGAAAATTTTCTTGCACCGTTTTGTATCAATGTCTAGCGTGCATATCCGCAGCTCTGCTTATGGTTACTGACAGCATGTCTTTGTTAATACACGTCTCTTATTAGACTGCAGCAGTCAGAATACGTTTACTGCTACCCCATACGTCTGAGATTTGCCAATAGAGCTCCACGACAAGTGAGAGGTAAAACATCCAATCACTGGCCATTAATTCCGCTGTACATGTACACATAAGATTTTTATTTAACCAATTGGTGCAAAAATATTTTTTCGCCACAAAATCGTGGCTCTTAACAATCGCGAAATTTTTTTATGCCAACATACCCTTTAAAACACGGTGGTTTCTTGTGAATTGTATGATTGGCTTGTATACGCCTGACAAAACGTAACTGTCGGCAGACCAATAACAGGCATCAAATATTACAACAGCGGGATTCTTATTGGCTCAGTCAAATAAGGTAACAGCTCCGGGTACTAGAGAAAGCCAGTAATCTTCTGGTAAGCTGAACATGCGTTGGAACCCAGCAAACAGTCAAGTTTCCCCGCGATAAACCATCATCTCTAACAACAACTAATAATACAGCCGGTTATTTATATTTAATTACACCGAGTTTTCCGGACAAGATTACAACCTTCTTCCGGGAAGAAGGGAGGGGAATGTGGTAGGACGATCCCTCCCGCTAGTAATAAAGAAGCAAATAAAAGTACTAGGACCATGAACTTTTCGCGAAAAGAGTTTTGCTCCAGTTTGTTTCAGTGCCCAATGTGCACATGTACAGTTGTGATTCATAGTCAGTGATTGTATGTTTTAACTCTCACGTGTTCTATAACATACGTGTTGTGTCGCAGTAGCCTTTCTGTGGTTGACACAATCTAATGAGAGACATCACTTCACACAGACACGCCATATAGCAGAACTGCAGATGTACACGAAAGACACTGAAACAAACTGCGGCAAAATTCTTTCCGCGAAAAGTTCATAGCCCTAATTATAGGGTATGGCTGTGTCAGCGAGTAGCCAATGAACTGTTGTCTGCTTGAGTACTCAGACGGTCTTGGAGACTAGCGTATAGGTCAATGATCCCACGAATTATTCAAGTCTCTGGCAATGAGAAAGAGTCAAGAGAAAAATAAATGGATATCACTGATGAAAGGAGTTTGGGGGGTGTAGAAGAATTCAGGCAGTTCTCCAGTTGAAAGTCTTCTAGAGCTATGAAAGAACTGTGCAATGGGAGTGCATGACTGGATTCAGTTTCTTGGACGTACTCCATTGCAAATTGAATGACTGTCAAAGAAAACTAAACAAATAAAAGAAAACCATAATATAAGCAGAGTATCTTGCTGACTAAACATACTCTGCTTATATTATGGTTTTCTTTTATTTGTTTAGTTTTCTTTAACAGTCATTCAATTTGCAGTGGAGTACGTCCGAGAAACTGAATCCAGTCTTCTAGAGCTAGTTTAGGCACCGGTCTACCAGATGTTTTTCGTCCGTCTGAAGACTGGCAGCAAGGGACAATAAGGGCAACACTGGTTCGCGTATAAAGTGCCCTATCGTGGTTAGGCGCACGGCAAAACTGACGGGCATGCTTCATACTTCTAAGAGATCCTGTAATTTTATTGGATGTGACGATGCTGAGAAGGAAAATACACGCCTCTATTGTGACTAAGCTTGTATCTAGTTATTGCACTTTATGACACAGCAACCTGAAGAAAAAAAATCATTTTCGACGATTTTCTGGGGCTCGAAATACTTTTCATTGCATGCTGTGTTTGTGTGTGTGAACTCTAAGGGTACCGCTGACCGGCTTGCGAAACCTACAAATATTACGTGCAATGCTTTGCTATTAATCTTTTTCTCATTTGTTAGGACGTTTTACGTGCCCTTGAATAGCACAAGGCATTGGTAGAGGTACACGGGTGGAAAGGGGATAGTAATCGGCCGGGGTCGGTTTTAAGGAAGCATCCCAGCATTCGCCTGGAGTGATTCCGGGAAACCATTGAAAAACCGAAATCAGGATGGCCGGAGCCGAGGATCGAAACCGGGTCCTACCGAATGCTCCACCACGCTCGGTATATGATACTTTAAAAGGTGACCCATACCATTTTAACTACAGAAATTATGGTTTAGTTAAAGTAACGCATGTTTCGTTATGTCTTTCGAATCCGGTTCGTATTTTCACAGATACAGCCTGAAAAACATTTTTACACGTTGTTTTAAGAGACCCGAAAAACATTGTTTCTAACAAGCGCATTGAATGTTTAAATAATAAGTACGTAGCTCTTTTCGTAGACCCACAAATAAAATTCTAATTGCAATGGAAGGCTCAGTTTCTTCTCAAGACCCAGTGTGTCAAGGAAGACATAGAGGGATATATATCTGTATTAATTTGTTCAACATAGTGTATTAAAGACTGAGATCACTTAGTAAACTAATATTCTGAGGACAGTGTTAACGCGATTGAAAATTTGGCTAAGAGATAAAAGCTTAAAGCAAAAATTCATGTCGGCAGCAAATACTGAAGACCTTAAATAATTTTCATTGTTTCTGTTTACTTTCAAACATGTACATGTGTACTTGTAGTTGTGTGATCGTGAGTGATAACGACTACATTTGTGTGAAATGTCGAACCAATGTATAGCTTGTTTCATTATTGCGATTATTCCTTGGTTCTGTGTTTGGATTGAATACTGTTTTTTGTATTTTAATTTTGATATAAATCTGTAATAATTCTGAGGTTGAGTGGTAGACACTATTGTACAGCCGTAACTTAGCCACGCTAGTAAAGACGTTATTATTTATTGTTATTATAATTATTATTACAAACGTACAACGCAAAAACCGATTTGTGCCCTACTACCAGAAACTCTACAGGGCCCCTTTTTGCTACTTACCCCTTACGATTTAATTGCGTTGCACAGTGTTTTAAATGCGTATTTTGGAACAAATATTTAACGTGCCTTTATTTGTTCAACTATCTTTAAAAAAACATAATTCGAAACAGTACTGAAATTATACACCCGGGTCGGAGATTCGAATATCGAATAACTAGCTAGACATAAACAATTTTTAGTTCTCTAGCTATTGACGCTACATATGTTAACCATACTAAGCACACAGTGGCATGATTAAAACCGTTCGCTGTATTGTTTAATAATATTTACTAATCAACGAATATTTTTTTCATAAATATCGTGAATACCGTTGAAGAGATGTTGTATTCCTCCTCAACTCATGTCTATTAAATAATTAAATGGTATTTAAAAATTTATATCATGGTGCATTTTTTAACGAAATAAAAAATGTTATTTGTTTTGTATGTATGTACGTGTGTGTGTATATATATAATATATGTATATTGGTATATATTTATATATATACACGTGTATATATACACACACATATATATATATATATATATATATATATATATATATATATATATATATATATATATATAT